>PVIA01001277.1:0-102766 GCA_004024845.1 Tonatia bakeri
GCCCCTGTGCTTCTGGGGTCCGCCCACTGCCGTCTGCACCCTGCATGCCCGCCAGCCACCCCTCTTTCCTGCCGGGACCTCTCCACTCTCTCCATAGGCCTCGGACTCTGCCCCTCCCTACCGGTCTGGTTGTACGGTAGTCAGACTTCCATTTGGTTCATTTCTCTCTGTTCTGGTTGTTTCTTGTTTCTCAATTTTTGTTGTCCTTAGTTTTGGTTGTGCGAGGAGGCACAATGCAACTACCTATGCCCCATCTTGGCCCGGATGTTAGAAATATTTTAATGATACAGTTACAAAGCAAAAAAATTAAAAAGGATAGAAATTTTCATCATTATTGCTTATTGTTTGTTTTGTTTTTTTCTAAGTTTAGTCCTTTTAACATCTTGGGAATAATATTAGAGAACACAATGCTGAGGTGATCTAAAGGCGAGTACATACATGTGAGGTACAGTACATATGTATTACATCTGTGGTACATATGCTTTAAAGGGGGTGTTAGCCAGGGGCATACGTGCTAAAGACAGAGTGTGGCCTGATCTTTAGAGTCATAAAGTCTGGTCAGCTCTTTTCTGACCTCTTGCCCTTTCCTTTAGCAAAGAACTTTTCCATCACTAAGTAATCACCCTTTTGTCCCACTCTTCTTGTATTTATACTATTATACTCCAGATTTTGTCCTTTCACACATTTCCTTTAGTTATGTGTTTCAAAAGTTTTGTTATCAATTTACTCTTCAGGCAAGATTGGGATTAGAATTCAATTGGATTTTCAACTTTCACATGCATTACATCAGGGCAAAAGGGCAAAAATAATGTTAACAATACAGTTGTCAGAAAGTAAATGAGACACTTCTATCTGAACTTGAGATATTTACCCAGAGTAGCATTTATTTGAGTTCATTTATTTCTTTTTGTGTGACAGATAACATTTAAAAAACTGTGATGTGAATCTATTGCTTTATTGGGTTATATCGTTAAATGATTTTGGAGTATTATTATAAGTTAATATTCTACTTACTATTCCCACTAATGAATGCTACTTACTAGATTTTAAAAGACTAGATATTACTCTCTACTTTAATGGAAACATTGAATTATTTTGAATCCTGTGTTACCATTATCTATGCTCTAAATAAGAAAAAATAACTAATTTTTGGAGAATGCTTTTTTCTGTTATACTTATGTTAAAGGAAGAAGCCCAGGCATGAAGAGGATAAGGAAGTTGCTTGATAGAATTCAGCTAGTAATTGAAATATCTGAGTACAAACCCAAACAGTCTTACTCCACAGTGCATACTGTTAAATTCCTGGATTTCACCTACCTCTCTAAAGAATGGGGACGGGGGAAGGTGGAAGCGTTTTCAGGAACAACTGTAAAGGACACATGGATAAAGCCAACGTGGGGTGGAAGCAGGGGAGGGAAGGAGGGATGGCTGGGGTAGGGGGAAGTGGTGGGGGGAAAATGCAGACAACTGTAATTGAACAACAATAATATAATAAAAAAAGATGTTTAAAGAATGGATGTGAAAGTGGCTAGGACTGCCTTAGTGTGCAACATAGTTACTGTTAAGATATTTAGAACTTGGAATGCTTTCTTACTGAACGTAATTTATACACATTAAAATACACAGTTCTTAACTGTAGCATTTGATGTCTTGAATTTTGTGTGTATCCCTATCACTGTCACCCCAATCATATAGAACATTTCCATCACAAAACTCCCTCTTGGTTCCATTTAGTTCACATCCATGCTTCTTCTCAGAAGCAACCACCATTGTGATGTCTCTCACTTTACCTTAACTTGTACTAGAACCTCATATAATTAAATAATTGAATCCTCATACTGAGTTTTCTTCTTTCTCTTAGCACATTTTTGAGATTCATCCATATCATTGTATGCTAGGTATGTAGAATTTGATGTGGTAACCTCTGTTTTTTTTTTTTTTTTAACCTAGAATCTCCTAATTGAACAGACTCAATTTCACTTAATATCCAGAAATTGTCCAAAACTACAAAGGGTTTGAGAGTTGACCCAGTTTGAAAGCTAACAGGTTAGCATGCTTCAGTTACATCGATGCTGGCTAAAGACAGGAGACTTCTGAGTCAAAGGTAAAGGGCTTTATTATTCAGGGCACACCAGGCAGCACGAGATTTATGTTCTCATTGGTTCTCCTTGTCCCCAAATACCAGGGGCAATGCTGAGTTTGCCTAAGTGGATGCTTGCACACAGTAGGTTTATTTCACAGCTGAGGCACCCTGAGCTTAGGCAATCCCCATCTTTTTAAGGAGCTTTTAGTAAAACTGCCCAACTTTCACCCTACAGGGAGGCATTCTCTTGAGGGAGGTACTATCCTGATCAGGAAAGAAACCTGCTCTGTAATTTAGAAGGAGGCTCTACTGCCAGATAGGTTGTGATATCCTTGGAAAGATAGTCTGAGACAAGCTATTACAAAACATGCAGAAATCCCATGGATAATTTATCACTTAAATCTGTTTTTGCAAAGCAATCCTTTCTTCTCTTTTTTATTTTTCTCAGGACTGACATTCTTATTTTTCCAAAAATAAACTTTATAGGAAAAAGCTGTTATTTATAGATTAAAAAAATGATCCTGAGGTTTTGAGAAGATAGACAATATATGCAATCCTATACAATAAGCTTAATTGGTACTACAAGATATTTAAAACATTCCGTGAAAATTTGGTTCTTGGACACTGAATATTTAAGCTAAGTGTACAGAGAATACTAGAAGTGAGAGACTCCTGAACAACTGAAGGATAACTGGAGTGCTGTAGAAGATCCATCTGGATGTAAGGGGAAGACAGAGAAATGTTTTAGAGAAGGGTGACCCTAGCTGACTCTTGAATGCATGTTTCAGTTGGCAGGAGAGATAAGTATATTTTTGGCAAAGGCAGTAAAGTGAGTGAAAGTCAAAGGCTGAGTGAAAGGTACATGCTTAGGGATCTGTGTGAATGTTATTGGAATCATATTTTGAAGGATTAAGGGAATCAAAATTGTCAGGAGAGTGAGATTGGATATGGTAAAAATGAGCCTGAGAACATTTCTAACTTGGGAAGTGAGATACTTGAGGACTGCTCTATTACATTTGGAAAGTATAACTGGTATAACTGATTGTGGGATGTGTAGTACTGGAAGGTTGGAGAGATTTCATAGTAACTCAATCAAGTGAAAATGTCCTTTCATTAGCTGGAGATGGGAAACAGGAACTTGGATGAAAGAATGGTTCTTCTGAGTGTGGCAGAATATGGGCAGGCAAAAAACTACCCAGCAGTTGGGAAGGGATGAACCAAAGGCATATGGGGAAATAATGGAGCCAGAAGAGAACTGCTTCCTCTGAATTGTGAAGGTGTAAATGAGAGTTATAGGGGGTCACTGTGGAGGCTGATGGGAAGGTGGCTTCAGTCTACTTCTTGAAATCATAGATGCTTTATTGAGAATGATACTGGAAATGTTGCTATATGATGTTGATAGTTACATGTAGCTCATAGATGAGCATATATTATGTTTTTAAGAAATATAATTTGAAGCCACTTCATAGCTTAAATTCTGTTGTTCTGGTGGCTTTATTGGCTTTTTAAATAAGGGGAGAATGGTTTTGAATATTTGCTCCAAAGTTTAGTACTAAATATCTTTGTAGTACTTAGGTACTTGTAGCAGCAGTTTATTTCCCTGTAAAATGATGTTTCCTTGTGAAATTCCACAACTGGGAAGGGCTAAAAATATCACAAGCTATTTGGAACTTTAATAACTTGGACCACATTTTTTTCCCTATAATAATCCTAATGTACTGTTCTGGCTCTAGTTGTAGACATATGTTTCAGTAACTCTTGATGATCATTAATGTATTAGTGGAGAGTGTCATTAAGGAATAAAATTTGCTAGAAGTGAATTTTGATTTCAACTCCTTTCTGTTATAACATTTTAATTGTTTTTTAAGGGGTCAATATTCATCTCTTGGATGTCTTCATGTTTAAGAATGCCACAAAGTTTATAAAAATAAATTTTATTAAAACAAGAGCACAAGTTAATTTAATAATGGCCATTCAAACTTTATATAATGTAACTAATAATGTTGTATAAGTGGTAGTTTCATTTCTTTGATTTCAAGCTAGGATTCCTATTAGACATCACAGTTTTTGAGACTAATATTTATAGGGACACAAGCATAATTCAAACAAGAAGGGGAAGGAGTTCATTTTAGGGGTGATGACAGTAGTAAACACACTGTGTTGGGAGCAAATTGGCACCATAAACCCGAATTCTGTCATTTCAGTGGGTGAATGAGTAAGCAATTTGAATACTTTGCAAATTAGGGTAAAGGCAGTAGACAGCTGCACGATGTGAGAGGTCTGAATACTGCAGTTAGCTAAAGGGGCTGAATGTGTTGTATTATCATAGCTTTGAATAAAAAATTAAAATGTTCACCCTTTGAATATAAAGACACCACTTCAGAATCACAGTCCAAGCTATGTCATATGAATTGGCAGAGATATGTTCACTTTTCTATCCAGTCTCTGTGGTGCTCGCTAACATGTGCTTGTGAGAGTCTCAAGAAGCAGAAATTAGCATCCTTCCACTCACTCTGTGAATCATAATCTTTCTCTCTTATTTTTATTATCCAAAGTAGAATGAGCTATTATTCCTGTGAATCTTGGTAACAGTTTTTGCCTAACTATGCCATTCCTTTCACTGTTACAGTTTAAATGTAAGACAGATGTTTGAATCTTTCTTTCTTGTATCTTTTGACATTTATAATTCAATTGAAATACTTTTAAATATTACTGTATATTTTGTTAGCTGCTATTCTTATTTCTCTCATCTTTGGAATTACAAGAAAATTAAGGAAAATGATAGAAGTTGGTACTGCTAACCAATATAGCAATACAGATGCAAGAACTAAAAATACAGAGAAGCGATTTTTAGATAATACACAAGTTTTTTTTTCAGGTAGCACACATAATATAGCAATTCTTCATTGCTAAATTATATTAGGGAAAATTAGCATATTTTGAGCTGCCAAGTAATAAAATACTGCTTTAACTAAATTGTGGTTTGAATTTTTTCAGTTTGACAAGCAAACACTGTTGGAAATATTTATGGGTATGGATGTGTGCTGGACATTTAATTCATGGCTAAATCCTAGATGTTTTTGCATCAACCAACCTGTAAGCCATTAGAATCTTTTACCCATAATAGCCATTGATAAGGGTTCATATTAACAGTAAATGTGAAGACAGAAAAAAATATCCAGGAAGTGAATCAATATAAAAATAATTAATAGATGATATACTTTGTGTTTTAAAACTTGTGATTTTGAAATGAGAAAACAGAATTTTTTATATCCATAGCAATCCATTTCATAACTTTAAAATAGCTTTCATTGAGATGATTTTAAATTAAAATTAGATGACAGCATAGGAGACAATAGCTGAATAAGACATTTTAAAATTATGTCTATCTTCTATATCAGGTTTACTTGTCAGGCATCTTGGTATTGGTAATTTAGGGTTGGTACAGTGTGACAAGCATTTAACTTCTCTCAAGTGAGTGGGCCACAGTGATAACTTAGAAGTCCGAGTTGTTACCTCTAAATACACATCATTCTTGACAATAGAAGCTGGTAGTTTCTTATTTCACAGTCTCTTAAGTTCTACTTTGATTCTTCCATACTTTCTCAACTCTTCCATCTATAGGAACAAAAAGGGAAAAGCCCTGATTATTCAATTTTAGATGCTGCCATGCACTATTTTTAAATTTATTTTGTTTGTTTTTGTTTTTTCTTTAGATACTTGGTAAAGAGGGAAGAGATAACAGTCTTGATTCTAAGACTCTTAAAATTAGTTACTTATAATCACTTTGGGGACTGACCTTCAAATTGATTAGAAGTGATAGTTTAATAAACAAAATAGGTAGACTTAAGGCATGTATCTGCAGGAGCAACATTTTACTAATTTCTTTTGATTACTATTGTAGAGTGTAGTAACATTATAGAGTGATCTATCATTTTGTTGTTCTGGTGCCTTAGAGCCAACACAAAGAGCAGGGAGGGCTTTCTAGAGGTAATCAAACTCTGAGTTATGATGTATAATATCCTCATGTCTAGTACACTCCTATGAGTAATTTGTCTCTGCCCACTAATTGTAACTTTCTTCTTCTCAAGAACTGCCATTAGAAATAATGTAACAAATACATTATTAGGAAAATAGCTCTGAATATATTTTAATTATATAAGAAGTTAATCATTGAGGAATGCTATGCAGCAGTGGAAGACAAATACCATATGATCTCACCTTTAACTGGAACATAATCAACAAAAGAAAAAAGGAAACAAAATATAAACAGGGACATTGAAATTAAGAACAATCTAACAATAGCCAGGGGGGAGGGGAGAGGGGACAATGCAGGGATGAGTTTTCAGAAACTACTATAAAGACACGTGGGCAAAACCAAGGGGGAGGGTGGAAACAAGGGAAGGAAGTGGGTTTGGCTGGAGATGGGGAGAGTGGTGGGAGGGAAATGCAGACAACTGTAATTGAACAACAATAAAATAATTTAAAAAGTTAATCATTGACAAACAATGGTACTTTAATAGTAGCAAATTTCTTGAGCAGTATCTCACAGCTGATCATGGTATATGAGTGATAGGACACCATGTTTGAGAATAGATATTTTAGATTTTAACATTTAAAGGCTGGTCTCCTTTTTCAGAAAGCTATTAATATTATTTTGTGTCATTTTAAAAGTGGGAACTTCTGTTTCAGGCATATTCAACACCCAACACGTACTGCATTCTTTCTAAATGCAGAATGGTGTGCTTGGCCCAATAGATGATTCATGAAGAAGACAAGATCTGAGTTTTTTTAGGGGGAGTAAAGGGTATTGGAAGATTGGATAAAAATAAGAAAAGGTTGCTTGGAATGTCATTCCTGAGGCTAATGAAACAATATTGATAGAGATGGAGAAAATAAATTATAATAATAGCTGTAAAATAGATTATGTCTGGAAATTGGTTGATTAACAATGCTTGTGGGATTTTTGTGCATTTTTTTTTCTTTTAAATATGTTCCCTTGGATATCAATAAGCATACTTGTATAATAAATAATAACAAAACTTTAAAGAACAATTTTTGTAATATAAGAAATCTAAAATAGTTTCGGTAAAATTATAGTTGTTATTACATTTTTGAAACCCAGATTGTTATAAATATTATTTTTATAATAACTTTATTGAGATATAATTTATATACCATAAAATCTAGTCTTCTAATTTTTATATTTAAATAATTTTTGGTATGTTTACATGGTCATGCAACCTTCATCACTATCCACTTTTAGCACATTTTTATTAACTTAGAAACTCTATACTTAGAGTTAAGAAGGCTAATGCCTTCACTCCTCATTTTCACCTCCCCCCATAGCCTGGCCACCATAGACATATTTTCTGTCTCTATGGATTTGCATATTCTGGATATTTCATATAAATGGAATCCTACAATATGTAGGTTTTTTCACTTATCATAATGTTTTCAAGTCTCATCTATGTTTTAGTATGTATCCGCAGTTCATTCTGTTTATTATTGAATAGTGTTACATTGCATGGATATACCACATTTTGTTTATCCACTTTTTAGATGGTGGAAATTTGTATTGTTTCCATATTTTTTTTTGCTGCTGTAGATAATACAATGAACATTTGTGTATAAATTTTTATACAGACATATGTTTCATTTTTTTGGAAATATACCAGTCAATACATTTTCTGGATCAGAGGATAATTCTATGTTTAACATTTTGAGAGGCCACCAAACTGTCTGCTGAAGTAGCCACACCATTTTATGTCCCCTCCAGCAATATATGAGGGTTCCAATTTCTTTCATGCCTGCCAGCATTTGTTATTTTCCTCCTTTTTTCTTCATAGACATTCTAGTAGTTGTGAAGTAGTATGTTATTGTGGTTTTGATTTGCATTTCTCTAGTGACTGGCAATATTGAGTATCTTTTCTTTTTTAAAAAAGATTTCATTTATTTATTTTTAGAGAGGGAAGGGATGGAGAAAGAGAGAGAGAAACATCAGTGTGTGGTTGCTGGGGGCCATGGCCTGCAACCCAGGCATGTGCCCTGACTGGGAATCGAACCTGCGATGCTTTGGTTCGCAGCCTGTGCTCAATCCACTGAGCTATGCCAGCCAAGGCTGAGTATCTTTTCTTATTGATGATTTATATATCTTATTTGGAGAAATGTTTGTTCAAATCCTTTGTCAAATTTTGATTGGGTTATTTCTCTTTTCACTTTTGAGTTGAAGAGCTCCTTATACAAATCCCTTATCAATTAAATGATTTGTAGATATTTTCCTCTGTTCTTTGAATTGTTTTTTCACTTTTTTATAATGTCCCTGGAAGCACAAAGTTTTAAGTTTTGATGAAATCCAATTTATTTATTTTTTTGTCATTTGTGCAATTGCTATCATGTCTAAGAAACCATTGCCTATTCAAATGTCATGAAGATTTAGTTCTAAGTTTTCTCCTGAGAGTTTTAGTCCTTGCATTTAGGTCTATGATGTATTTTGAATTAATTTTTTATATGGTATAAGGTAGGGGTCCAACTTCATTCCTTTGTAGTATTTGTTAAAAATCTAATGAGACAAATCTCATTTGAATTAATATATAACCAAATGACATTTTTAATATTCTTTTTTTAAAGATTTTATTTATTTATTCTTAGAGGACAAGGGAAGGAAAAAGAGAGGGAGAGAAACATTGATGTACAGTTGCCTCTTGCATACCCCATACTGGGGACCTGGCCTGCAACCCAGGCATGTGCCCTGACTGGGAATTGAATCAGTGACCCTTTGGTTCACAGGCCTGGGCTCAGTCCACAGTGCTACACCAGTGAAGGCCTTTTTAACATTCTTAATTTATTATTATTATTTTTAAGAATAGTCTAAAAATATCTTGATATTTAAAAAATGAATTGTATATTACATGAACATATCATAGGAATACTGTAAACTTTTTTAGTAGCAATGCATGCCTACTTTTGTCTGTAGTTTAGCTTATAAGCACTTTAGAAAAATTAATACCCTTGTAAAACTTACAAACCCTTTTAAGAAATTAATACGTGGGTGAAATACAACACTTAGACTATTTGTAGGTATATATACTGAACAATTTTTATATACTTATCTTTGATTAAAAATTGCTCTGACTCGTCTATGTTTATTTTCAAAACATGAGAATTTAATATACTGACAATATGATACTATATTTACATTTAATTTATCTACTTATTGTAGCTTTAATGTTAATGAAATGAAGGTCAAAATTCACTATGAGTTATGAATTATATTTCTTTTATTTAGATTTATTCTGGTTCATTTCTTAAATAGTTCATGAAGAACTTAAACACCATTTGATATGAATGTCATCTAAAATTGTAACAGAACAAACTCTCCTGCTATAGCATATTGTGCTTTGTTTAAAAAAAAAAATAACACTGTGTTTTTCGGCAGATTAAAGCCCTGCCATTATAAATAGGTAGAGCTTCTTCTAAAGCAGGTATACATTCTCAGGGTCAATCATCCGAGGAAAGTTTCAGCCATGAACCTGGACTCTGCAAGTGGGAGTTAACTACATGGGAAAGGAAATGTTATGTTCTAATAATTCACTGGGGTTTAGATATTAGGTTGCTAGATGTAATTAGGCAGTTTGGGCAGATTAGAAGCTGAGAAGTGAGACATACATGTACTGAACTCTAAACTGAAAACAGGTAAATTATATGATAGGTTATCTAGTTCCACAACATATTCTATGTTGATTTTCTTTGTGTTATATACAAGTATTTAATTACTTTATATTTAAGTATTGCAGCCTTGTCTTGGTTGTATACTGGGGAATTAAGAGAAGGGCCATTTACTTTTGCTTGAACCAGAGTATTCAATTCAGAACAGTGCCAATATGCTCTCTCTTGAAACCATCATTAGTGAGATTCCCAAAGGGGACATAAATCTCAGGAGACAAAAATAAGGCTATAAGAGACCTGTTGGATTTCCAGTGAAAACTTTGGAAGCACTTGGTTTTATTTCCTTAAGGGATATGATAATTATTCTCTCTAAAGATATTTTTTTTCTGGTATCAAAAGATGTTTTATTTTAAATTATGTTGCCAGGGAAGTGTGTGATTATGTGAGATGACTTTTGCTTCACTAACTTGTTTTACACGGGCCCCTAAACTTTTAGAACAAAGTGAAATTGTTAATATGAGCATGTTAACATGCTGATATTCTTTTTTTAGATTTTATTTATTTATTTTTAGAGGGAGAGGAAGGGAGAAAGAGAGGGAGAGAAACATCAATGTGTGATTGCCTTTTGTATGCCCCCAACCGGGGACCTGGCCCACAATGAGGGCATGTGCTCTGGCTGGGAATCAAACTAGAAACACTTTGGTTCCTAGGCTGGCACTCAACCCACTGAACCATACCAGCCAGGACAACATGCTGATACTCTTTTTGCTTTAATATAAATGCACATTTAACATACATACATACATAAATGTATGTATATATATATGTATACATACATGTATCTATACACACACACACACAGGTTATTTACAAATGAGTGAATCATAGAGATATCTCTTTGCTTTTCCCTTATCACCAGTGTCAAACAAACACACTGCCTGAAACATAGTGGGTTTACTCAATGAATGCTGGTTAGAATAAATGATTTCCCTGGTCATGTTTTTCTTAATGTGCTTAATTTAGATAACTCCAATCTGAGCTTGAAAGCAGAGCTCTTAGTAAAACAACCCCTTTAGTAGTGGTTTTTAATGATGTTATTATAATGTTAAAAGTGAAATATTAAAAAATCTCAATTTTGATTTTCCTAGATATTTCCCTTTCACAGGAAACATGAAAAAACCTTAATCCTTTATGTCTTCCCCTGTATTATAGAAGAATCTTCTGATATATATTTGAGCCAGAAGATTTTATCTCCTTTTGGTTTGTGCTGGCCAAGATGTCCTCAGTCCTATTGATCTAGAGGGGCTAATATTGTGTAACCCCTGTCTAAAGGACATTCAGTGTCTCTTTGTGTTCTTATCTTCCTTTGACAATCACTGTTAGTCATATATATTTTTTAAAAAAATGTATCTGATACAGTGTGAAGACAGCTGTATACGTATGAGAACTTTGGAGTCTGGTGACGGTTAGAATCCTAGCTATAATTTTTCTTCACCTCAAGTTATTTTTGATTGTTAACTTGTTTTGTTTTTGGTAGTAGAAGGAGGATACCTCCATTATATATTTGTACTGACTAAAAGAGGCTACATAAGTAAAGTACCAAACACAATACCTAGCACATAGACATTTACTCATTAGTTTCTTCCTCCCTACTTCCTTGTGAGACACAATGTTAGTTTCTTTCCTACAAATTCTGGTGGATGACCTATAATACAAATATTGTTTTTATTAATTAATATAATATTTAAAGCACCTAACTATAGCTAATGCTTTAGAGTACATAAACATACTTGTACCACTGTTAAGTGGACTGACATAAATTTGACATTTGCATTCTTAGACATAGTTATTAAGATCAGGAAAGTCAATGAATTAAGATGAAATGGTTGGAGTTGATCTATGCTAATTTGGGCCCTATATGAATCTACCAAGAAAGTGCAAATCACTGTTGAATACAAGGATTTAATCTCACTGGATTCTTACAAGTGCATGGTGCTTTCTTTCCCACCTTCTCAAATTGCAGAAAGCTCTGCCAGAATGCAATCTTGTCCTGAAGGAACCCTACCACTACTCTTACTGGCACCCCTTCAATCTCTCCTCTAATTATCCTGTTTTGCTTTTCTTAAAAGCAATTACCAATGGATGATAATTATTAATAATTTTCTGGAGGAACTGTGTCCCCATTATATGGTGGTAGCCCTAGTCTCTGCCTTAGTACCTCTGCATGAAGCATAGGCTCAGGAAACAATTGCTATAGGAATTAGTGAATCATTAAGAGGAATCTTTTACCCTTAATCATCTGACTGTTCTAATCAGTTTGCCCTTTATTTATCTAGGTTCTTGTCTGAGGGACTCTGGCAAATTAATCTGCCTCTGGTATTAACTCTATAAATGTGCACTGATCAATCATCATTCCAACACTAAGTTCATGTCAGAATGAGTGCCATATGTAAATGTAACACATGTGTAGGGTTTTTGTACTTTGCCAATAAAATATGAATGAAGTAAATATTCAAGCCTCTTAAATTATACATTCTATCTTTTGCTGTTTCCTTACTTAAATTTTTAATGCAAATACTATGCCCCCATTTTGGTCACTTTAGAAAGAAGGGAGTATGAAGTGTATATTAGTGCTTAGGGTACTATTTTAAAAAGAATCACTATTTATGTCTATGTATTTTCAATTCTCAGTAAATATTAAGTCTTGGTTATTAAGGCTCAAAAAAAAAGTGTCCAAGTAAAGCTTGAAGCAAGGCCTAGGAGAAGCCGTGTTCTCATTAAGCCTTCTTTTGTACTTATGGACCTAACCAGTTCTTTACTGTAAGCCTACTGGGCCTAAAGGAGCATGGGACATTTTGTATTTTGCCTAGAGTGAGACTGGCTGCAAACAGTTTTGAAGCCCTTATATTTTTCTTGAGCCAAAGAATGTTGTCAGATATTTGTGCTAGAATATTATAAAATATGCTTTTCCTTTATATCTTCTAGAGTTGTATTAATCACCTATGTATACCAAAATGAATATTTAAACATATTTTGTAGTCTGTTCCTCATCCACAGCCCCTCTTGGAAAGAAATCTCACTTCTACATAATTCTAACTAAATAACTAAATAACTAAATATATATTTTAAAAATGTATATTATACTTCATTTGTATTATCTTCCTTAATTACTTATATCCTACAATAATTACCTCAAAAACTTTGAGGAAAACTCTGTGGGTTATTCCTCTGATGTGAATGAAGAGCATTTTCAAACAACCTTTTCCTATCCTTGTTCTGCTATCTGAGAGATTCTCTGCCTAACTACTCTTTTACTTCTTGGGATTTAGAAATCTCATTTGTAGCTTTGAACTCTTTATTTTGCTACTGGGCTTTTATTTCTTTTTACTACTTCAACTCCTCTTCCCCCCACCCCATTGAGTATTTAAGTTTTAGTTTTGCTATTGTTCATGCTGCTTACACTGTGATTACTATATAAATATCCTATTTGGTCAATTTTGTATTATTCATAAAAACTGTAGCCCTTTCTTTATTCCTACCTGACTACTTTAGGCTCTGTCAGTCCTCCATTTTCTTTAGAAAAAAATAACAGATATTTAAAGTCTAGCATGAATTTGCCTCTTTCAAGGGCCTTGTAGGGAAATGCTCTTCCTCATAGATCCTGGATTTGGTGGGAGAGATGTTAGGCCCAATGAGCACACTTCCTAATTCAGGATCCAGGTGACTGGGGCTACTTCTAACACCTGCACCACTGGGCTTGTGATGGCTCCTTTTATTCATGGGAGTGACAATGAATAACAGACTTCTGTTTTTTTAGTAATACTATTGGAAAACACAAAATCCAAATGTTCTGAGAAAATATTCGGTTTCCTATTGAAAATATAATTGGCTTCCGATTCAATATTAAATATGGTACCAGGAACAGTGAAGCTTCATTTAAAGTACTTTATACTTATTTTGATATTTAGTTAGAATTATGTAGGAGTAGAATTTCTTTCCCAGAGAGGCTGTGGATGAAGAAAATATATCTTTAAGAGCACTGTAGACTCTAAGCAAGTCTATCTAACACTTCTGAGTTGCCGAGGTTGCATAAAGATATGCTAGCATCATTAGTGTATAGACAATAGCTACGAGTAAAAATTTAGGAATGAATGAGGGTGCAGAGGACATAAAGAATGAAAGGAGAAGACTCCAATATTTAGTGAAATAATAAGCCAGTCAGGCTTATGAATTTTTATTCATATAAGAATCCACTGACTAAAATTTGAATATCAGTATGAGAATTGGACTCTAGTTACTACAGCTTTGGAATTCATAGAGGAGATAGAACTATAGAGTTTCATTTCAGTCACATTTGTACCCAATAAAGAAACATTAAAGGGAAGAAGATGCATTGGGATACCTTGCCCTTTTGGTTATGTTTTGGGCTTTATGTTTATGGTTTTTAATTTGTTGTTGATCTTTTTAAGAAGGATTGTAAAAGCTGAATTGAGGTTGGGTTTTCTTAAACTAAGAATTGTTCCTTGTGTGGAAAAATAAAACTCATGTGAATGTTTTCTATTACTGAAATTTAGAGGACAGAGTCCTAAAATAGAAACTAAAGTGTATACTTCAAAACACAGCTTCCCACATAAGCAGTCTTATATTTTGAACTTCACATCTTTATTGACTTCACTTAGATGGTAGATTTTATATGATAGATTTAGTTTGATATTTAAAAATTGATAAAACCTTGCTTAGTCTTCTAAATCATTATCATTAAAGAACAGTAATTTGTGTCAAAGAATTGACTTTACAATCATTTGTATACTCCTTTAAATAAAAATCTTATGCTTTCAGCTAACACATTTTATTTGTATTGCTCTATCTCCTGGTTCTGATCTGATCACAGGCGGGATATGTACACTATGCTGGATTTAGGGGAGAAGGAACACAATTTGCTTCTGGCTCCTCCTGAGCACCTGTCCCTAGACTGATCCTGCATCTAGTAGTGAGGATTAACTAAGGTGACATATAAATGTGGATTTTATTTGTGGGGTGTAATTATGGTAGTAGAAGTATTACTTTTTATCAGAGTGAGTGATCTTTCCTACTACTTTCTGAATTTTCAGTTCCATTTAGGTAAAGTTAGCTGATATGATGTTAGGATTTATTTAGTCAAAATCTTCCTTTAACTCTGGCTCTGAAACATTGCTCTGCCTTTTTTCCACTCTGGTTTGTGTGAATTTAGTTGTCTGAAACAAAATTTAGTGAATACTTTTATTTTGTAATTCAGCCATTTGAGCCTATTAAATTGTAAGTTTCCATAAGATCCAAGACTGGCTAACTCATTATTGAATGTTCAATACCTAGAGGACAGTCCTGCAGATAGTATATGCTCAGTGGGCATTTAATAATTGAATTGATATAATTATTATTTTAGTATCTCTTCAGTGTATAACCTGGAGAAGGTTGGATATTATAAGAGGAGATAAAAATAATAGTAGCATTCTCTTTGTACTGTGAAACTACACCCAAGGAGCAATATTGCTGAAACAAATTTTTCCTAATTTATGTACCTAAAGAAACTTCAGATCTTGTCTAGAACCATGTTATAGCATGGATCCTAACAATTATATCTATCAGTCATACCAAACTCTGACTGTCAGAGTTGGAAGGGTCCTGAAATATAATCCATCTCAACCAGAGTTCCTTCTGTAGCACTGGCTGTTAATGTTGGCCACTTATTTGGATGAAATGAAGAGCTTCAAAAATCCCAGTGCTCAAGCCTCACCTCGGTCCAATTGTATAAAAATCTTCATGGGTTGGATTTAAGCATCAGTATTTTTTTTAAAGCTAAAAGTGATTCCAATGTGCAGTTAAAGTTCAGAGTTATTATTCTTTAAAACCCCTACCAAATATATTTTCCAGTCTGATTGAAGTCCTCTGGAGATGAGCGCCTCACTGCCAAACTTAAGTCTTGTGTTTAGTTCATTTACTCAAATAACAACTTCTGAAAAAGTGTTTAAGTTATATAACATAAGTCAAGCTCACCAATTTAATACTCAACGGTTGGTAAACAACAGTAAAGAGAGAGTGACATTTAAAACTGATTTATTTTCTTTGAAGTGGTATTGCAACACTTTTGAATGACTTTCAAAAGGCTGATCATAAACATTACTTTAATCATTTTCAAATTTACTTTAACAGTAATCAAGTTACTTGGTATGACTCAGATGAACATTCTGCCCTGTTTTAGAGTATTATGATAATTTTATATTTTTATGCTTAGGGAAATAGAGAAGTGATGGGCAGATTATTTTTGTATTTACCTGTCTATACCTTGCTGATTTAATACACAGTGTTTATAGTTGAAAGTTAGGCAGGCCCTTTTGGAAATGTGCTATCTTCCTAGCATGGTAATGTACCAAATAGGAAAGGGGAATGGCAACAATTTTGTTTTGCAAATCTCTTTGATTTTAGAGAAGAATTTTTAGAGAAAGCTGTATGTGACCACACAGGTAAACACATACACTTGTATTCTTGCTTAGGAACTTATCTGTCATGAGACCATTTACCTATCTGTCAACTCATTTGAGCACTTTTGCATTTCCTTTAGGAGAATCCAGGCACTAAATAATATCATTATTAAGTATTCAAGTATTTTGCATCCAGACAAACCTGGGTTTGAGTCTCCAGCCTTCATCACTGTGTGGCCTAAAGCAAATTATTATTTTGTTTCAGCCTTAGTCTTTCTTTTGTAGAGATAATGACACATATTCTGTAGAGAAGTTGTGAGGATTAATCGTAATAATGGATATAAATTCTCACAATAGCCCCTGCGTAAAAAGATGTACTCATTAGATAAAATTTTTATACTACTTTGAGGTATGATTGACATATAAAAATATGTATGTATTTAATTTATACAATTGAATGAATTTGGGGATAAATACATACCTGTTATGTTACCATTAAGGCCATAGATATATCCATCACTTCCCAAAGTTTCCTCTATCCATGATGATGATGTTGGTAATGATGATGATTATTATTGGTAAGAACACTTATAAAATATACTGTATTAGAAAATTTTTAGTGTATAATAGGCACTATACGAGGTCTGTCTGGAAAAAGTCCAGCCATCGTTAATAACATGAGAATGGCTTCTGCAACATTGAGGTAACTTGGCAGCCAAGGGGAGTGGACTGGAATATGCATGTGTGAACAATGATGACTTCACTGTACTAGTCAGTGGGGGCAGTACATGCTGTTGAGTGATCATGTGTACTGTGTGGCCATCTCATTCAAAATCACTGAGATAATAGAGTAACTAATCAGCAACAAATTTTGCATTGAGCTTGAACATTCCTCTGTGGAAATTATTCAGATTATTCAGATGACTCAGGAGGCTGCAGCTATGGGCAAGTGGTGATTGGCCGCTTCATCATGACAATGTGCCCGCTCATGCATCACATCTCCTGCAGTTTTTTTGTGAAACATCAAATCACCCAGATGACTCAGTCCTCCTATATCCCCCTGTGACTTCTAGATTTTCTCAAAACTAAACATCTCCTGAGAATAGATTTCTCACTGTCAATGAGATTCAGGAAAATACTACTGGGCAGCTGATGGTGACTGGAGAACTGTGTGAGGTCCCACGGTGCCTACTTTGAAGGGGACTGAAGTATCATTGTCCTGTGTACAATGTTTCTTTTATTTTGTATCTTATTCAATAAATGTCTCTATTTATTGAATGTCTCATAGTACATGGCTGGGCACTTTCTAGACAGAACTTGTGGTTATAGTAGATATCAGAACTCATTTATCTTGCATAATTAAAGCTTTGTACCCATTCCTCTCCCCTCTCTCCTTGGCAATCATCATTCTATTCTCAGCTTCTATGAGTTTCACTATGTTAGATTCCACATATAAGTGACATGTAGTATTTGTCTTTCTGTTTCTGGCTCATTTCGTGTAGCATAATGTCCTGCAGATTCATCCATGTTGCTTTAAAGGTCAGGCTTTCTTTCTTTTTGGGGGACTGAATGATATTCCCTTGTATGTATATATTACATTTTCTTTTTCCATTGGTCAATTGATGGACATTGAAACTGTTTCCATATCTTCGCTATTGTGAATAATTCTGCAATAAACATGGAACTATGTCTCTGAAATTTAGATTTTAATTCCTTTGGATAAATACCCAGAGGTGGGATTGCTAGATCATATGGCAGTTTCTTTTTAAGCTTTGGAGGAACCTCTATATTGTTTTCCATAATAGTTCTATCAATTTATAGTCCCACTGACCATGTTACCAGGGTTCCCTGTTCTCCATATGGCCAACACTTGTTATGCTTTTTTTAAAATAATAGCTATCTTAATGTATGAGGCTCCATTTTATTGTCATTTTGATTTTTCCCTGATGATTAATGATATTGAGCACTTTTTCATCTACCTGTTGGCCTTTTGTATATCATCAATATTAGCGAGCAGTTTACAATAGTTATAAAATAAGGTATTTTAAGAATGTAGCAGAAACACTTCATGAGTCTAGTTCTGTAAACAATATCATCTTTATTCTGCTTTATAAAAAACTACCCTCAGACATGATCTTGGATAGTGCCTCACCAAACTCAGAGTCCTATTGAGAGCTCTAATGCTACAACTCATGGGCAAGGAGGGGTCTCTTTAAGATCATAGAGAACAGGATGGTTGAAGTCCTTAGGTTTCCTCTGTGTACCAGGAAAGCTAGTCTTTATAGATGGTGTTGCTGGGTCAGCTAAGACCCTCCTCAGATCAATTTGTTTCTAGATTGCTTGTCTACTACATGTGGAGATGTCAGATAAAATAGAGGACAGCCATTTAAATTTGAGTTTCAGATAAATAAATACTTTTTTTTTTTTAGTGTAAGTATGCCCACATATTTTAGGGGACATATTTATATGTAAAAATTATGCATCATTTACCTGATATTCAAATTCAACTGGGAATTCTGCAGGTCTCTTATTTTTATTTTTTCCCATTTTGGCAATTCTACCGACATGCTGTGTAAGACTTTTTTGGGTTAGAGGTTGGACAGGTTTTATCCTAAAGTGGAATGGTAATATTTCTGAATGAAGTAGAGAGCAATACTGCTTAAATAAGTGAAAAGGCTAAATTATAGCATTAAAATAGCTTCATTTGTTGAAATATTATAAATATATTTGTTACAGATTAATAGTGATAAATAAAATGAGAGAATAATGATCCAGACAGGAGAATATCTTCCTACTTGTCTAGTTCCAAGAATTCAAATGAATTTCTACATAAGTCTCTTTCAACTACTAACTTACAGCATACTAAGAGCATGAGTGATAGTACAATTATCCTTTGTTTTGAGTAAGGATTGAAGAATGATTATTCATATTTTTGAATATTCTCGGTGTGTTTAAAACATGTTATGTACAAACATTTTATTTACATAAATGTTGATGTAGCAATTCCTGATCACACCAGAACAAATTGAATCCTCCCTCTGTTAATTTTTAAAACACTTATTTGGTATTCATTCACCAATTAATTAATTAATTAATTAATCATGACTATGTTCTATTTGTGAAGGATTGTGGTTGGTGCTGGAGCAATAAAAATAAAGACAGAATTACTCTCATATACAAGTCATAGTGTAGCTATGAAAAAATAGAGGTAATTTGACATTATAATGCAATGTGCCAAGTGTTATAAAATAAATTGTTATTTATTTTCATTGTCATACATTTTCATTGTTATTGTTATGCAATAACACAATGAATTGCTTCTAGATTCATAAAAAATAACTTGATAAAGTTCTCACTAAATAGGTAACATCGAAATTGGGTTTTCAAGGATGAATAAAAATTTGCTGGACAGGAAGAGAATTAAAACCATTTGAGAGAGAGAGAGAGAGAATGAATTAAAAATCCCCAACAACCGAGCTTTTGAAAGAACCTGGCATAACTTGTTAAGTGTAAGAAGATGAAGATGGCAAGGGGAGTGAATACTCAGCAGTATGTGTGAAGTTGGTAATTAGGTTTGAAGACAGGCAAGAGGAGTGGCTAAAGAGCATTTTATATCAGGTTATAAGTTTTGATTTTATTATCTAATCAACAGGGAATTACCTAAAGTTTTAAGTTAGTAACACCTAGTTGCTTATGTTTCAGGGCTATACCTAGAATTTGGAAAGGCAGGTGACCAGTTGTTGGAATAGTTTGTGGGCAATGACATGATGGTATAGGAATAGAGTCACTGTAGGAGTTGAGAGTTCTTCAGTGGGAAACATTTCTAAGAATTATTAGGATTTGAACAATTTTTCTGGTGTTTATCTTAATTTTGTTTATTTATTTCTTTTTGGCACAGGGGCTGAAGCTTTGAGGAATAAAGATAGGGATAAGTTGTGTGTGTGTGTGTGTGTGTGCGCGCGCGTGCGAGCAGGAGTGTCATTTCCCTAAGGTCTTGTATCATTAGAGGCAGGGAACACTCTCCTAATACTTCTGTTTTGCTCCTCATGGTACAGCAAACAATGGTTAATAAATTATTGTTACATTTAAACAAGAAATACAAAATGCATAAGATGGGCATGTTTGTATATCTGTATTATTATATAAATCTACTGGGTGTTGTAGGAGTAACACAGAATGCATAGTGGAAAATTCATTATTCACCCCATTCAGTTAAATAAAATAATCCATGTATCTGATAGCATAATGAACTCATTAAAATTAATCTTTGTGTTAAATAATGCCTTCTGCTTTGTAATTGTTACCATTTACTTAAAAATGTAGTTGTCTGTAATCCTTTTAATTTTTTGATGTGTCAATAGAATTGTTCTTTCCAAATTACTGTTAAAGAATTCTGCTAAGGAAGTATGAGACAGACCAAACTGTGAACTGTGCATTTGTGGTTATTGTATAGCCCAATCATAAATCATAAATCCTGAGATAATGAAGCAAGAAGCAGTGATGCTAGTAGAAGGGGCTTCATGTTCCAAGAAGTATATTAATTTATACACAAAAACAATGTGCTATTTAAATATTTTTATACCTTATTTTTTGTGTAATTTTTTTAGATGGATGACATATCATGCTGCTTGATTGTAAGTTTAGTTTTACATGGGTGCATTAAGGTAAGCACACTAGTTGAGATCTTGTGTGAAGTCTTCAAACACCCAGACGATAAGGCAGTAATACTTAACCTTGAACAGGTAAAGATCTCCATGGCCGCAGAGCAGGGAGAGTGTATGACCTTGTAACAACTCATTTGTTAATGTCTTCAGCGAGATACTGTGTCACCATGACTCAGCACCACTCACACATTGGTTCTGCAGCACAGGGAACACAAAGAAGAGCAAAGCTGGTATGGCAGAACAAGATTAGTTTGAGTCACAGCACCTGCATTCTCAACAGTGCATCTTTCATTGACCTGTATCTTGGGCTACAGCAGAGGAAAGCAGAATGGATCTGGGCATTTTATTTTCTCACTTCTGCTGAGGAGAGGGAGAACAGCAGAATTCATGTTCTCCTGCTTTTTCTGTGCTGTGGTGGCCATGTTGGCTATTGTTGGGAATCTTTCAATGAAGGAAAGCGAAGGACTGACGAACACCAAGGTGTCTAAAGCCTCCTTGTGGGTGAAAAGCTCTGTTCCAATGACACCAACACTCCAGTGTTAGGCTATGTGACCTGGACTTAGAAGAGATGGGCTAGTGATCATATGGATTACATCACAAAGACCCATGTGACTAGTTTCTAATGAGGAAACAGATGAATTGTACTAGTCTGGTGAACGAGAGCTCACAATGTCTTCTAGATAAAATCTCTCTGGAACAAATCCTGTCAAATGGTATAACAACTGTTGGCACACAAATATCTAGATTCTCTTAAGAAAACAGTTCTCCTTATTGTCTCTTACTCATATTAATTTAGGTCCAGTGGTTCCAATTATACTTCAGCTTTTTATGTTATTGAGTTTAGAGATGACAGAGATCAAGTCACTTCTTACCTAGTTTTCTTGGTGGGACAAAATTCCTGAAAGTTGGTGTTTATGGGCCTTCACTATCAACAGTAAAAAGGAGGTTAATTGCATTTCCTTTGGATAAGAAATAATGACTAATTTAGAGTAATTCTGAAATGAAGTCATTGCATTTGTTGTCAGGATTGGTAAAGTCTTGTAAACTATTATCATTTCTGTCATGTATTATATGTCTTAAGTCAAAAACATGTTTTTGCTGGAACTATGGAATAAGCCTAGTATTTTAGCTTCCCAAGGACACTGAGACTTTGAACATGAGGAAAGCAAGTTTTAATGGGAGTAAAAAAACCTCTGAATCATCTCTGATAACAATTCACAGGAAAAAAGGGGAAAAATACCAACCTAATATTTATTATCTCATTGTATGTGGTGATTTTTTCATGTCTTTTATTTCTTTTAATTATGAAAGAAATAATGTAAGATGCCTATTTCTTTTTTTATTTGCTAATGAGGAAACAGACTTAGAGTTGATAAGGTGATGAAAAACAGACATGTTAAAACACCTATTATGTGTCAGATCTGTTAGATGCTTAACAACAATTTTCTCAGTTAATTCTCAAAATCAATTTCATTCTTTTAGGTATATAAATTAAAATAGGATAAATTATACTATCTATTAGAATAGACCCCAAATATTGTTGGCATAATAATATAAAGGTTTATTTTTTGATCACATCACATGCACTATGGTGCCAGGTGATTTTCCCAGGCAATTCCTCCTTGATACATATTCCAGAACAGGAGGTGAGGCCAGGAGAAGCACTGTCACCTGTCACCCTTCAGTTCCACTGCCCGGAGTAGGGACCTTGGTTACTGTGGCAGGGGAAAAGTGATAGGAAATTCATGCATGGATTTGTAAGGCCTCAATCTGGAAGTTACACATATTACTTTATAGTTTCCTAGCTAGAGTTAGTCACATGGCCCCACCTCACTGTAATGGAGATGGGAAATGTAAAGAGGCAAATGGACAGCGGTAAACATTACTGGGTCTACAACAATAGTGTAACCTTGTTTTAAAAATGAGAAGACTGAAGTTCAAAAAAGCTGGATCGTGTCCCTAATCACACATTTTGTAATTAGTTCTTGAAACAGTCTCTTTCAGTCCAAGGAAACTTTTTATGCCCTTTACCTCTACCCTTCCACATACTTCAAGAGTATTTTGGTGTTTTGGAGTTATGTGTGATGTGCTTCGTGTTAGCCACCCCCATGATAACTCCTGTGGGCCTTGCCTCCCGATATTCATGCCCTTGTTTAGGTTTTTTCCTCAGTGAATAGTGCTTACCTTTGTAACAAATGTGGTATTGCAGAAATGGCAAAATATGACTTTTGAGACTAGGTCCTAAAAGACAAGTGGTTTCTCCCTTGCTCTCTTTTTGATTGCGTGCCATGGGGAAGCCAGGTGATATAATGTGAGGACACTAGAGCAGCTCCGTAGAGCTCTCATATGGCCAGGAGCTGAGGTTCCCTTCCAACACCCACTACCAATTGGCTTTCTATGAGAGTGAGCCATCTTGAAATGGATGCATCCATCCATCAGCCTTCAGATAGATGACTAAGCCCAGACCAACATCTGGACAGCAACCTCATGAGAGACCCTGAGTTAGAACCACTAGGTTAAGATGCTCCTAGGTAATTCTTGGCCCACTGAAACTGTGTGAGGTGACAAATGTTTACTGTTTTAGGTTGCTAAGTTTTGAGGGTGATTTAGCAATAGGTAATAATAGACATTTTGGAACACTTCCTTTCATTCTGTTTTCCTCTTAACTCTGAGCTTCCTACTTACAACAGTGAGCTTATTTTTTATTTTTTTAATTTATTTTATTTTTTTTAATATTTTATTTATTTATTTTTAGAGAGGGAAGGGAGGGAGAGAGAGAGAGAGAAAGAAACATCAATGTGCGGTTGCTGGGAGACATGGCCTGCAACCTAGGCATGTGCCCTGACTGGGAATCGAACCTGCGATGCTTGGTTCGCAGCCCGCGCTCAATCCACTGAGCTACACCAGCCAGGGTAATTTATTTTTTTTATTATTGTTAAAGTACAGTTATTTCCATTTTCCCTTCACCAGTGCCCGCAACCTCAGCCAAACCCACCTCCTATCCTTGATCGTATGCCTCTTTGGCTTTGTCCATGTGTCCTTTATACATGTTCCTTGACAACCCTTCCCCCTAATCCCTCCAATTTAAATTAACTGAATTATGAAATAGTACATTTCACAATGATTGTCACACAATAGTATGTTAAGAAATTTTGGTTGAATAAATTGTATTATTTAATCTAGTAGTTCCAACTACATTTGGTGTAAAGGTGTGTACTAAAAAATGATATACGATGCTAGTTCAGAAGAGAGAATTTTAGCAATTTATTTTCCAACAAATGTGTTTTTCTATTCTGAGATATTTTCTATTTGAGATTATTTTATATTTAAATTACATTGTGAAGTTTTGAGAAAGAACAAACTAAGGATGTTTTTATGAACAGTTTATTGTAGGGAGGAAGACAATATAGGATTACCTTCTTGCTTCTTGCAAAGTGTTTTTAGTCAGTATTATATTGTTTGGGCAGAAGGAGGATAAAATTTATAAAAAACAGGATACTGCAGCAGAGGGTAGAAAGCCAAATGTGTGCTTTATTATTACAGGCAGCACCAAAATGTTCACCAGATCCAAATATGGATCAAATGTGGATCGCCAATTTAATTATGTCCTAGATGCTATGTCTTAAAATTTTTATGTGATTATATATTGTTGATACTTACTAATCAGGGAACATATCATTCTTACAAATACAATGATTTTGAGAAATATTATCCCAAACACCAGTATGACATTTATTATTATCTTGTGTATTTAAATTTTTTAATTGCTCATACTTTACTCTTGAATGTTCAAAATCTTTCAGTAACAGGGTCTAAGATGGGGTTCCCAGTGATTCCCATGGTACCAGCTCTTGCCAGAGTCTAGTCTATAAACTCCTATAAGAGGGAACAGGATGCTATTCTATTCTATTTAACATTTTCTTAATATCTCTGATTCAAAATATTTGTTCTGTTGGATGATATGAAATTTTTTTAGCAAAAGCCTCTTTATTGGCTCTTCATTCTCATTGTCCCTCATCCCCATTAGCAAACACTCTATATATGCTTTAAATTTTCTATGTTGGCTTATTTTGTGCTAGTGGGCAAATGATAGAAAACATAATTTACATCGAACAACACGTTATTGTTGAACCATGGATATCTCATAGAAACATAGCCAAGTCAGAGAGATAAATGAATATATATTACATTTATATATCAAATTGCATATGTTTACATGCACTAACATAGATATAGACATTATATCTATATGTCTATCTATATATCTCTGTATTATATCTATATCCATATATTATATATATCATATGACATATAACACAACATGTAATATGACACATAATATATGTATATAGATATATAGATATAATATAGATATATGGATAGATATATAGATGTATGCACATATATCTATGTATGACATATTTTATATATTATATATATATATGAATGACATCTGTGAAGAAGAAATTGAGGTTCAAACATAAAGACCTTAACAAGGTGTGTGAGTTGATGAGAGATGTGTTCATGGAATATCTAACAGTTTAGCAGACAAATGAAAACTTAGACTCAAAGATCACTCCAAAGTTTCTAACTAAAAAGCATACTTCAACCTGTACAGTGATATGTGATTATAATATTTTGATGTACATAACAAATTTTATTGATAGAACCAGAGAAGTGATTAAAGCAGGAATTGTTATCACTATTTTATAAATGAGAAAACAGAAGCTCAAAGAATTTTAGTTGACTTGCTTAAAAGTCTTACAGTTAGTAAAGGACAAAACTGGGATTGAATCTGGGGGTTCTTCTGTCTTTAGATATGCTTAAGGATCTTTCCATTTCCAGAGATTCCTCAGCCTGGAGTCCATGGAGCATTAAAATGCCATGTATACATGAATACATGATTTTTTGTTGTTGTTGGAGGAACCAGATTTTAAGATTCTCAAAGAGATCATGTCTCAACAGAGTGTAAGAACTCTGTTTCAACATGGTTACCTCTGGCCCCTGTGACTAAAGGTATGATGAATTCGGAGGAATGGTCCTACTTAATAATTACATCCTGGTAAAGTGCATTTTCAGAATGCACTTAGTGTAAAGAATCATGAGTGTGGAATAAAGAGGATAAAAAAAAGATGTTGGAATTCAGTGAATTTTTAAAGGAAAGCTTTTTTTGGGGGGTGCAGTGCTGGGCTAATTCGGATTTCAATTAGAAAAATAGGTCAGATTTAAGAGCTTAGGCCACAGGGATTTTGTGACAAAGCAAAGGACTTTGAACTCACCAGTATGACTGAGGTTTCTCATCTTGTTTGGCATTTATATAGACCGTGAATTTTACACTCTTCTGCGTGCTGATTATTAACCGCAGGGGAGCTGCACGGAGAAGTCTGGGGAGACTGTGGTTTCTGACCACTGTCAGTATGGTGCTGTGGATGGTTCCGTTGAGGAGTGGGTGTCTTTTGTTAAAAATAAGCTTAGGTTTTGCTATCAAGGGCCTGTTTCTGTCATTATATAACCTAAAGTCCAACGGATTAGTTTATACTACAGAAGTAAAATATTAGGTTAAATTGGTAATTTATGGAAATATCTATTAAAAACTACTTCTATTGCCATAATTCCTTTTTTCTCATGAGTAGTAAATAGGGAACATTGTTAAATGTTAAACAATGAAGAACGAAAGTGCTAGGGCTGGAGTTTGAAACTGCATGAACAAATTTAGACTATAGAAAAATACTCTGGTTGTTGTTACTGCAAATATGCTATCAACTTTCTAATGTTGAATTGAGTCTACCATGAGGTTTTATTTAGCTTGTTATATAAAATATGAAATTGTAAGAAGAAAAGGGCATGAAAGTGGTGTCAGGGTAAAGCATCCCAGATTGCTATTAATCTCAAACACGGCCCCTAAAATATGGTTTACAGCACAACTGCTTTTGATCATTTGAGAGTTTACTGAGGAAATCAGCACTATCACATTAAAATGGATGCACACATTTGTGCTTTTGGCAAATCATTTAAAAAGCTTAGAGCAAAATCTACTGGCACTTACAGGATCTTCCTTGTGATAAAAACATAACAATGTGATTTTCTTCAGATCTACTACCATGAGGCAGGGTATTCAAATAGCCTAAAATTGTTTGTTTAGCTCTGCTTCCATCTCAGGTAGAGACAAGGAAGTTGAAAGTGTGTTTGAGGACTAAGATATTCAAATATAGCTGACCCATAGTCAAGACCTTTCTTCAAGAAAAGATCTACAGCCTGACTGGTATAGTTCAGTGGATTGAGCGCGGGCTGTGAACAAAAGGGTTGCTGGTTCAATTCCCAGTCAGGGCACATGCCTGGATTGCAGGCCAGGTCCTCAGTGGGGGCCACGTGAGAGGAAACCACACATTGATATTTCTCTCCCTCTTTTTCCCTCCTGTTCCCTCTCTAAAAATAAATAAATATAAATAAATAAAATCTTTAAAAAAAAAAGATCTACAGAGTTCCCCATCAGAATGCATTGAATATCTCCCTATTTAGTGTTAAATACCAGGGTAAAGAATCTTGGCTATTAAGAATCTTGGCTATAAATTTGTGGGGGTGGAGGGAGAGGAAATCAAACTATTTAAAATACCAACCAGACAAATGGAGTTCCTAACAGCTGTCACAAGCAGATGATAGAGACATCACATTAAAAAATAAATTTTCTTCAGTTTAAGGAAATGCCTTTTGTTTTTCTTTTTGTAATAACAATAAACTTCATCTTAATGGCAATATTATGCTATGGGTAAAGGAGTCTTTTGTAACAATTTAGATGAAGTATATTTGAACAAAGTGTTCTAATTGAGTATTACAGAACTACATTTTTATAGCTCTTTACACTTTTTGAAGCTCTTTTAACATTTATTATTTCATCAAATAGGTTGGAGTTCTATTTGTGATTTCCAAGTTGACCTACTATGTGAAATGCAAAAAAATTGCTAAACCTCTTCCAGAATCACTTTCTTTTTGTTACACAATGAGGAAATTAATGCCATCCTGAATGAATGGCTTTTTAAAAAAATAAATTAATAGGAAGTTGCTTTCTCTACAAATAAATCAACAACCACAATAATTGAAGGTCACAATCAACTGACCTAAATGTCCAGTTACTCATTTAATTAGATTTTTGGAATATGTTAATTTTACATATGATTAGGATAAATTAATGTAGAATTACATCTCAATAGCTGATATTTAAATATTTTTCTTTCACATGGCATGTCCAGAAAGTATCCAGCCATGTAATAAGAAAAATAGAGACATTTATTGAAGAAGATAACAGAAATATTGACAATGATGTCTCACTCCCCTTCAAAGTAGGAACTTGGGACCTCACATAGTTCTTCCAGTAGCCATTAGCTGCCCTATCACATTTTCCTGAATTTAATTGACAGTCTGAAATCTCTTCCCTTTCAAAGCTGGTTTTAGTTTTGGGAAAAGCCAGAAGTCACAGGGCACCAAATCTGGGCTTTAGGGAGGCTGAGTCACCTGGGCGATTTGATATTTCACCAAAAGTCTCTGCATGAGACATGATTCATGAGTGGTTGTCTTGATGAAGCTGCCAGTCACCAGTTGCCCATAGCTGTGGCCTTCTGTATCATGTAATAGTTTCCATGGAGAAATGTTCAAACCTAACAGAAAATTTGATGCAGATTCATCATTCTACAAACTCAGTTATTTTGAATGAGATGGCCACACAGTACACGTGCTCACTCAGTGGTATCTACCACCCTCAATGACTAGTACAGTGAGTGAAGTCATCATTGTTCATGCATGCCCATTCCAGTCCACTCTCCTTGGCTGCCAGGTTACGCTGAGGTTGAGCAAATCATTCTCATTATATTGACAATGGTTGGACTTTTTCTGGACAGACCTTATTGTATGTCTTTTGAAATAATCAATTTTTTTTGTATTTCATGTGCTAACAATAAAATATTATTAAAATTAATCAATCTATAGTAAATTAAAAAGAATTATGCCTTAATGGTTTAGTTTTTTTTAACACGATCATTATTTTTTATTATATTTTTTCCTATGAAAGGTAAATAATTTTTCTTTTCAATACCCTCAAAAGTAATCTTTTCCACTTGCATTTAGTTAACATATAATTTTTTCTCTTTATAATATGATTAAAAATAACTCAGTATTATTTTAATCTGTTTTCTAAAATTTTACATAGCAATACAGTTATTTCAAGTTTGAAATTTTTCTTATACTTGTGCAAATAGGTGTCAAGATAAAATAATTTTATTTCTTTCGGTGATGAATAAAAATAGTGGTGTAGGTAGCATGGTTTCTGATCTCCACAAACTCATAATTTGGTGAAGAAGACAGATATAAACATATTTATTGAACATACAAGTATTACATGAACAAAGTGCTACTGAATACAGAGGGAGAACAATTGATTTTTCCTGCTGCTAAGATGAAGTGCACCCATATCATTCTGTCGTATTGCAGTTATCTTCTGGATAATGTTTTATTATAATGAATAAAGTTTCCATCTCATTTGCTTAATATTTAACCTCTTAGGGCAAAAGCATTCTTATTTATCTCACTATCTCTAGGTCTTATTTTTCTTTATGCTTATGAAATATTTACTGAATTTAGTTTAGTTGACAGAAGTTGGGAGAGTTCATAGGGGAGACAACATTTAGCAAATCAGATAATATTTTAAAGTGGGCCTTGAAGAATGATGAAGCAGAAAAAGGACAGAATAGAGGTGAGGGTGCAGTTCAGTTCTAGCAAAATCAGGAAGGACGGAAAGTTTGTGAAATGTTTGTAAATGGTGATTTAATGTGAGGGAGTGACTAGAAATGAAAATGAAATGGTAAACCCAAGCTGTAATTTCAAGGGCCTTGACTAGCATGGTAATTTATTTACAGTTTTCTAGAAATAATCAGATCAGTTCCTAGGAGTAGTGAGAAAGCCGCAAGAAGCAATGACACCAGAAAGAAGACCATAATAATAGTCCAAATAAGAGAAGATGAAGTCCTGAACTAAGGCCATGACCAGGGGAATGGAGAAGAGGACGCAAGTGACAAAGAAACCTGAAGGAGCCTGAGCTCCTGATGCCATGAAACTAACTACTCTGGATTGCTTATACTGGGACTGTGAACTGATTGATTTTAGAAAAAGCTATTGTTTTTAAGCTAATGTTGTTTGGAGTCTTTGTTATATCAGTTACAAAGAGCTAATATAAAGAATGCAAGTAATAGGTTCAGTTTGGGAAATGTTAAATCTGAAGTTGTTTTAAGCACTTAGAGTTCAAAATAGTAATTAAAGCTAAAAAAGATTTGGAAGTCAATTATACTTTAATTCATAGTTAAGCCATAAGAACGAGTAAAATTGTACAGGAGGAAAGTGTAGAGAGCTAGAAGGGAAGTGAACCAAATAACCAGGGAATATCTATGAGCATTGAAAGGGAAGGCAGATTAGGAGGTACCAACCAGCAAACGGTACAGAGAACAGTCAGAGTTATGGAGGCAAGCAGCAATATTTTAAGGGGTATGTGGCCATTGGTTTCAGGTGCTGCAGAGTATTTGAGAAGTAGGACTGAGAAGAGGTCACTGGATTTGGGAACTAGAGACCATTCTTGCAAGTAGTAATTTTAGTCAAATAATGGTGAGTAAAAGGGAGATCGTGAGTTGCTGTAGAGTAAGTGGGAAGAGGTTAGACTGCAAAAAGAAGGAGTGTTGCAGTATCACAGTTTATAGACCAAAACAGCAGTTTTCATTCTTTTTCATCTCACAGCACACCTAAACTAATTACTAAAATTCTGCACCATGTCCCCAAATATATTTTTTGCCAATATGATTAAAAATAGGTATAATAGGTATAATTTTGATTCATTCACACCAGATGGCTATTGCTGTAGACTGTTCTCATTTTTTAGTTTGACAATCTAAGGGAAAAGAGGTCAGTGTTCCTGACTAAATAGGTATTGCATGTTTTAAAAATTTTCGCAGCACACCAGTGTGACTCTTGCAGCATGCTGATTGAAAATCTCTGGACTAGAAGAAAATTCAGGGACATAGGAACCAGATGCAATGTGAAGTCTCAGATTGGATCCTGTTTTGAACAAGCCAGCTATAAAAGATATTTTAGGGACAATTGGAGAATATTAGAATATGGACTGGGCATTAGATGATACCAAGAAAATTACTTACTTTTATGTGTGATAATATTAATTTGAATATGTAGAAAATGTTATTAAAATATATACCAAAGAATTTAGTGGTAGGGCATCCTAATGTCTATAATTTCCTTTAAAATGTTTCAACCTGGAAAAAAGGGGGTTTTAAAAAGTGATAAAATGCCATCATCCCCACTCAGAGCTTTGAGTAAGCAGTGAAACCTTCTGGTTAGCTGGTTAGAGTTTAAAAACATTCTAGTGAGACAAATACCATTGTTCTTTCACTCTTCAAGTTACTTCCTGCTAGTAAGGTACATAGTAAAAGAAATCAAGTCTTGCGAGAGAGATTTCATTCAGTATCTTATATTTTTGAGGATACATCTAAATTTTAGAGAATTTTTCAAAGGATTTATGTAACACGCAAAATTATAACCACAATTAATTAAATCTCTTTTTTTCATTGTCCTATTTTATTTTATTTTTTCATTATCCCTGGATAGGAGATGAGAAGCTCAGATGATGTAATCAACAGCCTCAGAAGAGAGTTCAAAGTTAAATCTAAGTCAATCTGATTCCAATGCTCTTTTCCACTATCTACAATGGAGCTTTTGTATTTACTTGTGGAAATGAGTTGAAATAATAAAACCTTAGAGTGTAAATAAACAATTTCTCATCTCTCCTTGCCTCATTTTCCTAGCCTTTGTCCTCTGCAACTACCTGAAGATGGGTCTGCTGATGGATCTCACCACTGAGCCCACACTACTCCGCTTATCCTACTAGCTTTGCTGCTAGTAGCACATTAAGACCCAGAATATCCTGTGATAGGAAGGTTCATGTAGTCATGAGTTCCAGCTTTTCATTTGCTCTCGCCTTGCCCCATTTGCCCTAAGAACAGGGTATTTTTCTTTATTCTGCAGTCTCCCTCAAACTCTCCTTCTGCGTTAAGATGGGTGCCTTGTTCTGAGCCCCACCTATCTCGCTCATGCCTTAATCGTTCTGCCAGGGTCTTGCCATGTTCCTCTTTTCTAGAAACAAATTCTATTACACCTTCCTGTAGTGCTGGTTAGTGAGTGTGCAATAAAAGAAAATCCATAACCCACACCATCTCTGCTTGAGTTTGAGGGCTATAATATCTGAGGCTAGTTTGTATTTTCTAGCACAATTTTATTCACCATTTTGGATCCTGCATGTTTTGCACTTTTTGGGTGTCAACCTTTGGAGCCAGATTAATTTCCTGCTTTCTCCATGCTATCTTCCTTAACTCTGTGTTGCTGAAGGTAAACAGTGTTCCACCTATTCTTGACTCACTGCCTTTCCTGGGCTAAAGATAATTACAGATGAGAGTGCTGAGCTTTTGAAATACTTTGACAATGACATTTGTTTAATTTTAGGACTGCTTTGATTTGATCAACTATCCTGAAATGGCATGATCTGAAAAGAGCATGTTAATTAATATGATGTTTTAGAATTTATTCTTTAATTTATGATTAAGAAAGTGACATATTATTTGTTCAGTAATTGTGACATGGAGGTCTTAACCAATTATCTTTTTTCCCCATTTTTAAGTTCTCTAAATCATACAATGATGTCATTTGACTGAGATATTTTAGAATTACCATTAAATACAGCAGCAATCTAATATCCTCTTTGTTTTGCATTTTGTTGCCTGGGTGTAGAGACCATAGGTTATGTCCTGGTGCATAGTCCTTTTTCTGTATCACTTACTCAGCTGACAACCTCTGTGTACAATCAGAATGAATTTACCTACTGATGATGCTATAGTGTATGTGTTTGCTATGCAACCTTTAAAGTGAATTGTACAGTAGAAACTGGCTTGGCTAAGACATGAGAAAATAAAGAATCAGATTTCAAGGGAGAACAAAAGTTCACCTAAAGGAGGAGTATTTTCAGAATGGTTACAACATTCTTAGACTAGGTGTGAATGGTTGGTTGGAGGATGTGGTCATTTTCCTCTTGGACATTGACTTCCAAAGATGTTTGTACTCTTAACAGCTCTATTTTTTTCTACTTACAATAAAAGTATTACCTATGATTGCTGTAAACTCTAAGTATTTATAGTTTCATCTTGTACTACCCCTTGGGGTAGTTAGTAAGTTCACTAAGTAAGTAGTGCTGCATGGAATTTCATTTTGCCTTCAATTACCTTTCTAATTTTTAAAAGATGTGCACTATCTCTGTCATTTCTTTTTAATCTACTCTGCCTCATCCATGGCATTGACAATTTTGAATCAAAGTACTTTAACCTAGGTCAAAATGCTTGGTTTCATTTGTACCTGAGTAGATGTACATAAAGCATATTTTAGGGCAAGCAGTTTAAATTTTTTGTAGGTTAGTTTTCAAATTTGTAGAATGTTTCTAACAAGCTCTTCTTATAATTATATGCACACGTAGTTCATAAATTTGATATAAAGAGCATTATATGCCATGGTTTTAATCACTGTCAGCTAACAAAAGACATTATCTCCATCCCCCTTCAAACCCAGTTTTTACACACAGAACATCCCTTTTGATGTATGCACTAAGATACTGTTTTAGGAAATGTTAATTATTGCTATATAAAAGTGAAGTTAAGATAGCTGGAGTTGCAAATGGATAATAAATCCATTCTTTTATGTTTTATAGATATTTCTGATATTCATAGATCTTCAGCTTTGTTTTAAAGACATCACCATATTTTGGTTTGAAGTAATATTTTTATTCAAAAACCAATTTACTCACTCTATGTGTATTTTCTTTATTTTTTTAAAAATATTTTATTTATTTTTAGATAGAGGGAAAGGGAGGGATAGAGAGAGGAAGAGAAATATCAATGTGTGGTTGCCTCTTGCACACCCCTCTACTGGGGACCTGGCCTGCAACCCAGGCATATGCCCTGACTGGGAATCAAACTGGTGACCCTTTGGTTTGCAGGCTGGTGCTCAATCCACTGAACCACACCAGCCAGGGTTATATGTATTTTCTATGCTATAACATTTTTATCTACTATATTTAGGGGACCAGAAAAATTTTATATATGGAAAGTAAGTTATTTCCCTGAGGACTGCTTATTTTTTAATATGAAGTTAATTTGGGTTTATTTTTCTTATAAGCTACTGTAGCAGTTTTCCAATGGTATTATGTTTAGGTTTTTAGAAAGTTAACACATACAGAATGTGAATTTTCTTTTTCTACACTAATTAAAAAAGAGCCTCAATGAAAATTATAAATAGTCATGATGGAGGAATTCTTTGTTTCATATAATAGATATATTCTTGAAAATATACACATGGAAAACATTTTAGTTAATAATTCACATTTTATCTACTTCTTAAGCAATTGGTATATAGAGGAAACCAAAGGTTTTTTAAATTAGGTTAAATCATCACTTTCAAAAGCAAGTACGCACTTTCTAATTCAGTATAAAGTTCAAGTTTTGCTCATTAGAAATATGAGTTTTTTTTGTTGTGAGATATTCCTATCAAAATGGAAATGATTGACCATTGTTGGTGAAAAATCTTTTCATTCTTATATGTCTACTCATAGGTAGGATTCTTTGACATGTAATTATTAGTAAACTTATCATACACCTACAGATATGTACATCTTGCTCTAGAGAATGATATGCCGGACTCCGAGGGCTTGTACACATTTTTTTTTTTAAAGCTAATCTGAGGCATTTATAAAGTGTGTATAATCAGCTCCATTTTCAATAATATGCCTCCCTATTCCCTCTCTTCCTGTTGGTGTAAACACTAGCAAAAATTACTGTTTATTCAACACACATGTTCCTAGCATTGTTTTAAGTATGTTTTTGCACTGCTTAATACTGTTCCTAGTAATGTCCCCAGTTTATAGGCTCTGAAATTAAAGCACATAGAAACAATTTGTTCAAACTCCCTAGCTAATAATGGATGGGTTCAGGATTCAAATTTAGGCACCCTGACTGCAGAACAGGCTGCTTTAATTGCTATCTTCAGTTGCATTCTTTCCAGGGAGAATAAGAATTCCAGAATAACAGTGTATTCTTTTTATTTCTGGACTAAGGCTACATCATTAGGGGACTTCTCTGTTACCATGACCTCATAAAGCATAGCAGCCTTCTCAGTAAACCCTACAACTCAATTCAGAAAGCTCTGGAGTATGTGCAGGTGTGCTTTCTCTGTTCCTGGAGGTGATCCTACACTGTTTACCATGAATGATATGTGGTATGTACATAAATGCACATTGTGTGTTGTGCTCTGGAGGTTTGCAACCTGGTGACCTTGGTGATGTGTGAGGAATCTGTCATGATTAAGAATTGGGACACTCTCCTGTAAAAACAACAGCAACAATGAGGATGAAAGTCATCTTTGTCGAAAAGTCGTAAATGTTTGTAAAAATCAAATAGCTCAGGTTTTATGATGTAAAATGTACATTGGTCCCTGCTCTTCTAATACATCTATAGATAATCACTTTAAATAGTTTGAAATGGAACTCTTCAGATGTTTAACAAGCTTGTACAAAAATGAATCTTTCTGTCTAGATATAGTTTATACTTTGTGTAGGTGCTATATACTATACAGTTGCTTTTTATAGAATATAATCAGACTTTATCATTCTGGCATATCCTTTTCTATTTAACATATTATAATTATCTTTTCATTTCAGTACTTTATGTAATAATGTATTGAGAATTGGCTCATTTTTAAAAGTTGAATATTCCTTTCTATGTATCTATTTAATGTAAATAAAATAAATAGCATTTAAAATAATAAAATAATTTATTTAGCCAATTCCCTACTAATGGAAATTGGGTTGTGTCCTTGTCATATGATTCAATCAAACAGTACAGGGCAAAGGGGCATAATCTTGCCTTCAAGTATTAAAGTAGTTTTGTGCTTCTTGGACTGCTAGATATTTATCCATGTAGCAAATTTTCAAGGTTTCCCATTAACAATGACAGATTTTGTATAACACAACTTTGTAGTTGGGAAGCTTAAGGAACTATCCATGTTTGACTGACTCATTAATTCTCACTATATTTTTGTCAGGTGAGAGGTAAAAATTAGCTTTTTTAAGTACTGTTTTTAAAGATCAGGCAGCTACAAGGGTTCTAAACCTGGAGTTCTAGGTTTTAGAATTGCTTTAGTTATTCCTGTCTTAGAAAGAACTTCTCAGTCTTGGGAGAGTTGCATTGTTGGCTCTAGAAATGTTTTTCTTGTAGCAAGTAACAAAAAGTTGCATTAAGGAAGAGGTGGTATTTTCTGTATCTAGTTTTACCTTTAGCTGAGGGGTGTCCCAACTTTTGGCATCTCTAGGCTATGCTGGAAGAAGAAGAGTTGTCTTGGGCCACACATTAAATAAACAAACACTAACAAAAGCCGATGAGTCAAATAAAGGTTTTAAGTAAATTTATGATTTTGTGTTGGGCTGCATTCAAAGCCACCCTGGGCTGCAATTAGCCTGTGGGCTGTGGTTTGCACACCCCATGCAAGGACTCATAAAAGTCTCCTTACTTTGTTGAAAAGTTCATCAGTTTCTTTTTCTCCAATTTTGTAAAAAATGTTAAAAATCTGTTCTCATGTCCCTTTGGATATGAAAAGTGTTTTGTGAAAAGTTCTACAAATAAGAATCATAAGCAACTGACTTTAAGTGGCAGTAAAAGCGATGTCCTGCAGGAATGCAATATTGTGTTAACTGCTCAGTTGTTACCTGCTCTTTGCAAAGTGGCATGAAGTGGGACAAAAATCTTAGGACTGAATTAATCTTAAGATAATTTATTGTTGCATTTCATTGGTATGAGCATTTTATGTAATTTTATTAAAATTAATTTTAAGGAAGAATTATTATAAATATATTCACATGCATTGCATTCAAAGTGTTCTGTATAAGGATTTCAGATCCTGGTGATGTAGAAGACATACACCACAATGAAGAATATATGATCAATTTTGTAACATTAGAGAGTAAAGCTACTTAAAATTCTGTTTCTTCAGTACAATAATTGTGTTTATCTAAATTCTGGAGAATGTGCAGAGTGTGTTAATTCAGTTAGTGATTTCACACATCCTGTCTCATAAAAGAGGGGGCTTTTAAATTGGCCTTAAGTAAGCATTCCCACTGTATCAAGGTTCTCAACCTCCAGCCAATGTTATATGCTTAATTTTCTAAGAATCACCATCTGGAGGTGGACTCAGTTACATAGCAACACCCTGTTAAGTTTGGATTTACCCCACTGACTCATTCTTTGGAATATGTCACCAGAATCCCAAAAAACTTAGAGAACTTTTGTTGTGATATTTATGGAATATTTACAAGGACTGTGTAAATTTCATTGGGAAATGTGTTAATGGGACCTAAATAGCCAAATACATATCTCCTTTTCTACAATCTAGGTAAGTCCATACTTTATTAGACTCTGTTAGAAAACATGTTGATCTATTGCTCCCTTCTTATTGGTTTTGCTACTTTAATCATTTTTCACTCACTTAGCAAACATTTATTGGATATGAAGTCTGTCTGAAAAAGTCTAGCCATTGTTAACATTAGGAAGACAGTTTCTGCAACATCAATGTAACCTGGCAGCCAAGGAGAGTAGACTGGAATGCACATGCATGAACAATGACAACTTCCCTGTAGCTGTCAGAGGGGGTGGTGGATGCCTTTGAGTGAGCAGGTGTACTTTGTGGCTATTGCATTTAAAATGACTGAGTAAGCAGAGCAATGAATCTGCATCAGATTTTTTGTTAAGGTTGAATATGCCTTTGTGGAAACTATTCGGATGATTCAGAAAGCTTTTGGGGATGATGCAATGAGTGCAGTACAAATAAAAGTGTAGCACACACTTCAAAGATGGTTGAGAATCTGTTGAAAGTGATCCAAGTATTGGAAGGTCTGCAACAAACAGAACACCTGAGAATGTTGAACATGTACAGGCTGAAATCAACAAAGATCAGTGACGGAGTGCAAGAACTAGAAGCTGACCTAGTGATTCAAAAACTACTATGTCTGAGATGTTGACATAGTATCTTGACATGAAACATTTTGTGGCAAAATTCACTCCATGGAACACATCCGAGGAACATCATGCTCCTGTTAAGAGAATTGTGTGAGGTCCCAAGGTGCCTATTATGAAAGAGACTGAGGTGTCATTGTCCTATGTACAATGTTTCTTGTATCTTGTATCTTCTTCAAGAAATGTCTCTATTTTTCATAGTCCATGGCTGGGTACTTTCTGGACAGACCTCGTATTTTCTAAGTAATAGGTATGGGGAATACAAAGGTGAAAAGGCATGCTTCTTTTCCCCAAGGATGTGAAAAAGGCAAAGAGTTATACTATAAGGAGAAAATGGCAAAAATATGTGTGGGGATACTGGTCAGTGATGAGCCATGGAAGGATGTGATCAGCTTTGGCTGAGTTGTGAGAAGTCAAGGAAGTTAAGTCTTGAAGGATGAATAGATTTTACCAAATGAATAAGAAGAAAAAGGCTTCACCCTCAAAGATAGAATAAACAGAAAGGTGTGTATTCGACATGTTATATAAGGGAAACTGAAAATGATTTTAAAATCAATATTGACTTGTGTATATGCATCTAACACAACTGGGATATAGAGCTAAGGGCAACAAGCCACTGAAAAGGCACCTAGAACAGAAATTAGAATGAGACCAAAGTAGGCCTTGCATAACTATAAAAATGCATTTAGACTCGACCTTGTGATTGAAGTATGTTTTAGTCAGTTTGGGCTGTTATGACAAAATACCACAGACTGGGTAGCTTAACCTACAAATGTTTATTTCTCACAGTTCTAGAGGCTGAAAAGTCTAAGATAAGGCTGGTAGCAAGTCTGAAGTCTGGTGAGGGCCCACTTGTAGACAGCCACTTTTTGCTTTATCTTACATGGTTAAGAGAGATAGGTAATCTCCTTGCATCTCTTCTTATAAGGGCACTAATCCCATCCATGAGGGCTCCATCCTCATTACCCCAATTATCTCCCCAATGCCCAATCTTCAAATACCTTCACATTTGGGATTAGGGCTTCAACATATGAATTTGGAGGAGATACAAACATTTAATCTATATTAATCTGGAAGCCACAGATTTTAAGTGGGTGACTTTATGTCCGTAGAAAAAGCACTCTAGCTGCAATTTGAACAATGAATTTCAGGTGTCAGGGGCGTAAGAAAAGACCCGTTAGTTAAGAAACTATTGCAGTCAGTAGTCCAAGTGGGAGATAATGGTGTCCTAGAATTAGGGAGGGATTGAAGAGATCAACTATCTTGCACAAAAATAGAGTGCAGGATTATTGGTGATTGATTCAATATGGGGAGTATAGAGGTGTGAAAGGGAAGTTGAATTCAGCGTAATTGCACCAGGAGATACCTGAGGAAGAGTTTTTGTGGAGAAGGTAGCACATTCCATTTTGGACATTTGAGTTTGAAGCACTTTGGGGACTTTTTAGTGAAGGTTTTGAAAAGGCAGTTGGATATCTGTATTAGAAACTTAGGGCTGAAACCTAGGCTTTGGAAGTAATCATATTTAGCTGGTACTGAAGCTGTGGGAATTGACAAGACCATCAGGAAAAGCACCTTAAACGAGAAGAGAAGGTGATCATACACAGAACTTTGAATAACACTGACAGTGAACACATGGATGGTGAAGGAGAACTACCAAAAGAGATTGAGAAAGAATGCATAGAAAAACAAAAGAAAGAAGCAAACTAACTGCATTATTGATCATGCTTTCATCAGCTGTGTCTAATCATTTTTTCATGTGAGTCAAATATAATTTATTGACAGGTATATTGCTTTATTTTTAGACAAAATGATTTTCGATTTCCTGTTAGCTAGACACTGGGCTCCAATTATTTTAGGCAAGACTACTTTAGAATTTGGACCACGCTTTCATAAGGTATTTCTAGAGGAGAATAGTAAATCTAAACTCTTCTGGTTCTGTTACAAATTTAGATTATCCAGATCCCTACTGTGGGGTCTTACTCCCTGGAAGGACCCTCTGTCTGTCTCAGGGTCCTCTCTCCTTCCAGTGTCTCAGGGCCAAAAAAATGAAACTGAAGCTGAGCATTCAGCACAAGCTGTATTTAATGGCCATAGATTGGAGAAGGGAGTCTGACTCACAGATCAACTTCGTGTTCTAGAGGAGTCTGTGGGAGATTATATGGGGGCAATATAATGAGGAGGATGCATAAGCTTTAGTTTTCAGGGAATGAGCTCAGCTCTTCCCAGTATTGGGGTACTACCCCTTTTCTTCCCTTATATGGGCCAAGTGGGATCTGTAATAGCCCAGTTAGTGTGTCAGCATGCAAATGTATTATAATCAGGGTATAATGAGGTTCAGCATCTCCTGAAGGTCAGATTCAATGCCATCTTAGTTCAAGCCAGCTTTGCTTAGTTTTTTTTATTCTAGCCTTCTTCCTTTTTTTTTCCTTCTTGTAACTGAATTGGAAAGATAAATACACAAGGTTTCATAGCTGGGGCCTATAGTCATGGTGACAGTTCAAGACACCATCCTTTCCTTCAGGACAGGAGAGAGAGAAAAAGGGAGTGGGAAGAAGGTGGGAATTAGAACAATGTATTATAAAAGAGGATATTTTGAGAGGAAAATTTTATCTCCTAAAGACACATTGTTCTTTTGCAAACTGTATTTTAAAAATATACCTAGATTATGTGATCACTGAGGACTGACAATGGACTTGTGCTACTGTATGAGTAAATGTAGATAAGGTTTATGAATCATTCAAATAACTTGTCCCCTTAGTTGTTAAAATTTCCCTCATATTTTCATCAGTTATCTAATCCTGTTATTTACTCAAGAGTCCTATTTGCATTCTTTAGATATTTAAAAACCATTTTTATTTATTTATTTTTAGAGAGAAGGGAAGGGAGGGAGGAAGAGAGGCAGAGAAACATTGATACGTAGTTGCCTTTCCCATGCCCCCTTCCGAGGACCTGACCTGCAACTCAAGCATGTGCCCTAATCAGGAATTGAACCAATAGCTTTGGTTTGTGGGATGATACCCAGCCCACTGAGCCATACCAGTCAGGGTAGTACACTTTAGTTATTTTAATTTTCAAATAAAATTATTGGATTAATGTGTTGTAGATGTGTCTGTGCATGTAGATATAGATATTCTGATTGTTTGGGTATTTTATAATGGTGAAAACTATAACCTTGTAGCTTTCAACAAGTTTGAAAGTCTCAATAACACATTATAATATTTGACGACTGCCTAGCCATATATTCGTACAACATGGGGTATTTTCCCCTTATTAAAAAAGCTGTGTTTTAAACCTGTGCTTGCAGGTAGATTATAGCACATATTTTCCCAATGAAAACAGTGTCATAAATGGGACTTGGATTTAAACCTTGCCCACAGAAGTGGTTTGAAATATGTCTAGAAATTCTTTGACATTTGCAACCTTGGAGCCTAATAATTTATCTCCTTTTAATGTGGCTTGAATTTAGGGACTTACTTCTAAAGAATATGAAAAGAAAGCAGAAGTGACAGAATGTGACTTTAGAGATAAGTTATAAAAGGCAACCCAGCTTCCTTTTCTTCTTTTTTCCTGGACTACTCACACTGAGGGAAGCTGGCTGCTTCTGGACACTCAGGTGGCCTGAAGAAAGGCCCACATTATGAGGAATGAGGGCTTCTTGCCAACAGCTTGTGAGTGCTCCATCTTGGAAATGGACCCTCTAGTTCCTGTCAAGCCTTGAGAAAACCATAGTCCTGGTTGGTAATCCAAGTACAACCTCATGAGAGACTCCAGAACCATCTAGCTAAGCTGCTCTTGGACTCCTGTCCCACAGAAACTGACAGATAATAAGTGTGTGTAGTTTAAGCCACTAAGTTTTACAATAATTTGTTGTATATAACTAATATACCTATCAAAACCTGTTTAATAAGATGAAACACTCTGATTTTTCAGTGAGACACTATTTTAAAATATGATTTTAAGCAAAGTAGATGTTGTGTAAAGAATATGATTTGAAAACATTTTTTGTGGGAGGAAAAGTACATTAAATTAGATAAAGATGATGAAGGAGATGGGCTTTTTTTGTCTTAAGATTCTAAATGGGAATTTTGGCAACTTTCAGCAAGTCTTTCAGATTTTAAATTGGATATAATTTTATTATATTTACGATATTCCTTCCATCAAGCTTAACAAAACTGTCTTTTTTTGCCTCACATATCAGAAAGTTATAATGAGAGAATGAGAAGTGAGAGAGGAAGAATGATTTTCCTGAGGCAAGATTTGGAAGAGGTATATGGAAGAAGAAGGGGGTTGAAGAGAAGTATGAGAAAGAAGTGGGAGCCATCTGGCAGCCAGTGAGGAGAAGCAGAGGAGCAGAGAACACAGTGCATGCACGCTCATTTGGAAAAGAACAAAGGTGTTGTTAATGCACCACTTCCATTGTAATAAGAGAAGAATCCATTGCTCCCCGAGGCAAGTTAGGTTCAAATGACCTGGAGTTTAATGTGATCAGAAGGAAGCAGGGGCCACTGATCATTCATATGTAGAAACCTTGCTTATGAAATATGATTAGTTTTTATACCACTCCTTATTTCAATGTACATTTTGTTATACCACCTACCCTTTTTTTAGAATTTCCATATTCTTGTTTTCTACTTGAATAACTGGATTGTTGACAGTAAATGTTTGTCAACTGACTGATTGCCTACTTCATGTGTTGTGTATAAAAGCCAGATTGATTTTTGCCAAGTACAAAGAGGACTTTTTTGTCCTAATACATTTTGCAATTTGCAAAGGAAGATATTTAAGTTAATTATATGATATAGGAATATTGAGTTGGCTAAAAGTGAGAGACATCAGAATTTCCAGCAGGGCTGGAAATGTAGAGCGATGAATCTGCCTTGCTTCAAATGAGCTCAAAGATAATTCCTGTAATTCCCATAGGTTCTTTCTTCAGGCCTTTTGGAGGGGTGAATCTTTGCAGATGGTTCTGGTAGAATTTCGGACAGCCTCTATGCGCAAATAAAAATGATTGCTGACAAGTTAAAGTTCATGCTACATGCTATCATACAGACCTTTGGTAAATATGGTGTTAATTCATTGCTAATGAATATTTTCACAAACGTGATTTTAATAGGTCACCCATAATGTGTGCATTCATTCCTGTCTCTATTTTATTCTTAGGTTTCTATATGAAAACATCAGGTTATAATTCAGGATACACACACACATATACTTCTTTAGTATCACTTAACATTCACTTTGAAGGGGAAAAATAGAATCTGTTACTTCCATGCATCTGGTGATCTATAAAATATTTTATAGATTTATTGCACCCAGATTTCCTATTGAGAACTCAGAATTTATCTTACTTTGACTCATATCAGTGGGTTCATAATATTTATATTAAGGTAAAACCAAGAAACCAAATATATTCAGGGTTTTTTAACTTTGTTCCTTGAAAAAAAAATTCAACTCTCAGCTTCCTGGCTTTGAAGTATTTGTTGATAACAAATTGAAACAGTTTCTGTAGAGGTAGACATTTTGTATTGTCTTTGTAGAATGAAAATTTGCAGATTTTAAAAATTCCCCACAAAGTGGCATTGTGGAAACTATCTTTTTATGTTTATATAACATGTTCAAATCAAGAAAGATAAAGTGCTAATAACATGATATCAGTTTTCTCTTGGGAATTCTAAGTGTTAGAATGAACGTTGACATGGAAGGTTCATCTGAGAGGGTTGTGTCACCTGAGAAAAGCCTTATATAATTAAGATGAGTAAATGGAAGGCAGATATGGAAAACCTCTATAAATGAGGTATAAATGGTCAAAATTCCTCATTCCTATAAATGAGGAATTGACCATATAGATGTAACGAGGCTTTCACAGGTTTTAGTGTAACCAATTTGGAGTGGAGGAACAAATAGATAATATTTGATATGAATTTAGTTTACAGGGCAACTGATCTACATGAGAGTTTCTCAATGGTAGTACCATTGATGTTTTGGGCTCTCTGGTTCTGTTTTGTGGGTTATCTTGTGTGTTATAGACTATTTAGCAGCATCCCTGGCCTCTACTCCATAGATGTCAGTAGCGCCACTCCGTTCCCCAAGTGTTGACAACCAAAACTGTCTCTCACTTTACCATATGTTCCTTGGGAGTCAAAATGACCCAAGTAGGGAACCACAGGTCGAGATAAGCCTGTAGGAAACATTGTATTGGGATAGAAACTTTTGTTTAAAGTTACAGTAAGAGATTTCTGAGGAACAAGTAACCTTTTTTTGTTAAAGGGAAGTCAAAGGCTCTTTGATGAGGACACCTACAAACTCAACTTCCCAGGTAGCTACCCAGATCTGGGTTGGGGGCACTTTCCTTAAATGTCATGGTATTTTCATGCCTGTTAGCTTCTAGAGTAGTGGTTTCCAAATTTGACTGTGCATCAGAATCCCAGGGAGGGCTTGTTAAATCACAGATTATTTGGCCCCCATAGTTTTTGACTCAATAGATCTTATGCAGTTGGTTGAAGAACCTTAGAGAAGTTTTGCCTTTCTAATAGGTTCTCAGATGAAGCTGTGACATCACAAAGAGACTACATTTTGAGAACCACTTTTCTAGCATAAACAAACTTTGGCTTTATTTGATGTTAGTTCGCTCTCGATTACCTTCATGATTTTCTCTAAGTGCAAGCTTGCTGCTTTTAGATTTTCTTGTTCATACTTGCACTTTCTATTTAATCTTTGCCTTGTTTACTTCCCATGATACTGAACTGTCTTCCTTGGTTCACAGTCTGCACTAATGGATGAAGGGAAAATGCCTCCTGTTTCTTCAACTTCTTTCCTTGGACATTTTCCCCTTTGATTCATATAATATGAGCCTCAATTTTTCTTATGCTGTATCCTGTACCTTCTCTCAAGATTGTCCATTTTTCAGGACATATGGGCCTTAAGGATAAATTACATATATATACAACAGTTGTCAAAAATCTGGGGTAACTTAGCATTTGATATACTATTTTGACTGCAGTAACACATTTTTAGAAAATATCTATCTGAAGTTTAGATAATTTTTTTAATCTGTAAATTATTTCCTAGAACTCATCTTTCTACAAAGGACCTTGGAATTATTTTGCATAAATGTATAATTTTACACTTGGCCACATCAAAGCTTATTTGTGAATTCCTACCCACTCAAATACCTATCAGATTATATTTTATTGCTCATTACATATTACTTAGCATCATATGCATTCTTAGAGATATTATGATACTCTCTCCTTTATCAGTTATTACAATGATTTGTTTTAGAATATATACATATACAATGTTGGGGAGGAGGAAATTCCCCCTTCTATCCCATTTCAGTTCTTATACCTAGACTAATAATAAAATTGACACAAAGCCAGAGTAACAGGAGAAAAAACAATTTAATACATGCACACAGGTGCCCATACCTGATGCTCAGGAAAATGATCAAAGCTGGCAGCTATTTATACTTTTAGACAAAGAAACAATAAATCTATAAAGAATTAGAGGATGAAGAAATTCAAGTTTAGGAGCTCATTAGTGAAGCATCTAGGCAAAGTTTGGGCTTGTGTAGTAAATTAGTGAAGGAGTAACAAGGTTTGTTTATGCAGGCTTTTTGACACTGGATTCCTGAACTCTATTGATAAGGGTGTTTCTTTCAGCTCCACCCCTGGAGCAAGGGGAGCACCTTTCACAGGAGTGATTTATTTCCTGCATTCAGGAATAAAATGGATAGTTAATGTGCCTTTCTCGAATTGGTTGCTAGTCAAGTAACTTTATTTTTTATTTTATTTTTTCATAATTTATAAATAATTTCAAATTTTAACTTGCAACTTAACATCAGTGACTTTATTGTGAAAGACACATTTTGAATCATCAGTGGGTTTTTTATTCAGAGCATTTTTTTTCACTTCTCTCTATTTTTGACAATAATTTTCTTTTTTAAATTTAATCTTTATTGTATTTTTTCCACTATCATTTAGTTCCCTTATAACTCCCTCCCCCCACCAATCACCACACTGTTGTCTGTGTCCATAAGTCGATTTTCCTTTTTGCTCAATCCCTCCAGCCCCTAACCTCCCCCCACAACTAGCTGTCATTGGCTGTTCATCTATGATTCTGTTTATGTTTTGCTAGTTAGTTTAATTTATTCATTAGATTCCACATATGAGTGAAATCATATGGTATTTGTCTTTCTCTGATTGGCTTATTTCACTTAGCATAATATTCTCCAGGTCCATCCATGCTGTTGTAAAAGGTAAAATTTTCTTCTTTTTTACAGCCAATCTTGCTAAGTAACTTTAATCAAAGCAATCAATATGCAGTTGCAGTATTTTGGGGCAGCCTGCCCAGGTCCCCAACAATTGGTCCTCAGGGGACCATCACTCTATATTTTGATATGTCAATTCCATTTGGTGCATGTTGGTAATAAACTTCCTGTCCATGACAAAAGGGAATCACAGGATTCTACAGAAAAGGAAAAAATATTTTTCTCTACTCTTCCCAGCTCTTGGTTGAGACTCCTATAATAAAAGACAGATTAACAAAAACAAACAAGTTTATTAGCATGTATGTCTCATGTACATGGGAGACAGAAAAAAATGAGTAACTCCCAGAGGTGGATTAGAATTCAGATTAAATGCCATCTTAATAGGAAAAGGGAAGAGAGGATGTAGGCCTCTCCCGGGAGACTAAGTGATTCTTAGTAAAGATGAATGGGACCTGAGAAGAATGGATGGGAGGTATGACAGTGATAAAATTTGCCTGCATGTAGTATTGACTTCTAGTCTCCTGTGCTGTGACAGGGGTCAATCCTCTCTGGTTGGTGAAATTCAAGGGAAGGAGATTTATGGCAATTGACTTCCTTTAGGAAAATCTAAGTAGAAAATTTCTCCCTGCATTTGCTGTTTTGCAACTATCTACAGCTCAAAATAATCAATATACCAAAACAACATATTTTGGGGTAGCATATTCTGCTACCCTTCAATCCCATTCCAATTTTGGGGCACAAGTAGACTATTTCTTCTCTAGCCCCACATGATTTTCTTGGACCTGATTCCATTTAAAGAGCTGACTGCAGTGAATCACTATAAACTGACAGTTCTATCACTCTGGAACTTGCAGTATAATTATTTTAGGCATGTTTCATAGCTGGGACAATAAGGATTGCAAGTACCATTAGAAACAGCTTCTTAGGTAGTAGTGAGAGAAAACTTTATTGATTATACCACAGGCCTTCCTTGCTCCCACCTCTGCACATTCTCTAAAGCTACCTTCCACTTTTAAAAATCTCTGCCCCCTCTTTGTCAAGCTAACTCCTGGTCATCCTTCAGTTGTCAGCTTGCACAGGACCACCTCACCATCTCAGAAGAGTCTTCCATGACACACAGGCCAAGCCATCCTGATGTTTGTTCCTGGTGTACCTGTATTTACTTTTCATAAAACTTTGAACAGTACAATTATTTAACTATCTGTAATAATATGGTGAATAACTCACTTGCTTGTGATTTTTCTAAGGGATGTGTCTATTTTTTGGGACAATTTAAATCCATGGTGTCTAAACCAGTTGCCTAGATGCACTTTGGCATTATTTTTAAAATTTTGATTGTTTTATTTTCCATTACCGTTTATCCCCCTTATACCTACCCCCTCCCCACCACTGTTGTTCATGTCCATGAGTTCTTTTTTCTTTTTTTGCTCAATCCTTCTACCTTCTAACTTTGCTGCCCCAGAGCTATCATCCTGCTTCCTATCATGAGTCTGTCTCTATTTTGCTTGTTAATTCAGTTTGTTCATTAGATTCCACATATGAGTGAAATCATGGTATTTGTCTTTCTCTGACTGGGTTATTTCACTTAATCAATGTTCTCCACATCCACCCATAGGTCAAAAGGGTAAAATTTTCTTCTTTTTTATGGCCAAGTAATATTCCAGTGTGTAAGTATATACCAGAATTATTTTACCCATTCATCTGCTGATGGATACTTGGGCTGCTTCTAAACCTTGGCTATTGTAAGTAATGCTACAGTAAAAATAGGAGAGCTTATATTCTTTTCAATTAGTGTTTCAGGTTTCTTTGGATAAATTTCCAGAAGTGGAATCACTGGGTCATAAGGCAGTTCCCTTTCTAATATTTAGAGGTAACTCCATACTGCTTTCCACAGTGACAGTGGCTGCACCAGTCTGCATTCCCACCAACAGTGCAAAAGGGTTCCACTTTCTCCACATCCTCACTAGCACTTGTTATTTGTGGATTTATTGATGAGAGCCATTCTGACCAGTGTGAGGTGATATCTCATTGTGGTTTTAATTTGGATTTCTCAGATTATTAGTGAGGTTGAGTATCTTTTCATATTTCTATTGGCCAACTCTATGTCCTCTTTGAAGAAGTAGCTATTCAGGTCCCTGATCCATTTTTTAAGGGGACTTAAAAATATTTTTGGCATTGAGTTTTGTAGGTTCTTTACAAATTTTGGATATTATGTTATGTATGTTTTCTCTATTCCCACCTTGCTGAGAGTTTCAGTCATTAATGGGTGCTGGATTTTATCAAATGTTTTTCCTGCATCTTTTGGTATGATCATGTGGTTTTAGCCTTCATTTTGTTTATATGGAGTATCACTTTTATTGATTTGTGAATGTTGTACCAAACTTGCCTTCTTGAAATAAATCCCACTTGATAATGGTGTATGATCTTTTTGATGTACTGCTGTATTCTGCTTGCTAATATTTTGTTGAGGATTTTGGCATTTATGTTCATCAGTAACATTGGCCTATAATTTTCTTCTTTTTTGCAGTGTATTTATCTCATTTTGGAATTAGGATAATGCTGGCCTCATATAATGAGCTTATGAGTATTCCTTCCCCTTGAATTTTTTGGAATACTTTTTAGAAGGAGAGGTGTTAATTTTTCCTGGATTGTGTGGTAAAATTTACCTCGGAAGACATCTGGATCAGCAGTCTGGTCTGTTGGGTGTTTTTTGATTACTGCTTCAATTTCATTAGTTTTAATATGTCTGTTGAGAGTCTCTGATTCTTCCTGATTTAGTCATAGCAGGTTGTATGTTTCTAGGAACTTATCCATTTCTTCCAAGTTGTCAAATTTGCTGGCATATAGTTGTTTGTAATATTTTCTTAAAATCCTTTGTATTTCTTTGGTGTCAGTTGTTATTTCCCCTCCCTCATTTCTGATTTTATTTATTTGGGTCCTTTCTCTTTCTTCCTTAATTTGTCTAGTTAAAGGTTTGTCAATCTTCTTTATCTTTTTAAGAACCATCTCTTGGATTCTTTGATCTTTTGTACTTTTTAAAGACTATTTCACTTATTTCTGCTCTGGTTTTTATTATTTCCATCCTTCTATTCACTTTGGGCTTTGCTTGTTGTTCTTTTTCAAGTTCCTGTAAGCATAAAGTTAGATTGTTTATTTGAGCTTTTTCTTGTTTCTCGAGGTAGACCTATAATGCTATGAATATCTCTGTTAGATTTACCTTCCAGTGTCCTACAGATTTTGGATTGTTGTGTCCTCATTTTCATTTGTTTCTATGTATCTTTTGATTTCTTCCTTGATCTCATTGTAGACCCATTCATTGTTTATTAACATGTTATTTAGCTTCCATGTCTATTTGTTTTTCAGTGTTCTTCTAGTTTCATAACATTGTGGTCATAGAAGATGCTTGATATGATTTTAATCTTTTTAAATTTATTGAGAGATTCAGGAAGACAGTGATGATGTAGGTTGGAACTGAGCACAATTGTTTGGGCACCCAACTGGAACACCTAGCTAATTTTCTGAAGAACGGAGTGAATAGCCAGCTAGAATCCCAGGTGATATGAAGTTTGGAAGACAAAATATACAGAGGATGCTTCAAAATGGGTGGTAAGGAGGCTTTGTAGGCCAATAGGAAGGTCCCCAGGCCTTGCACCTGAGACTGCAGCTGCTGTGGGAGCACTGGAGGAGATCAGGCTTAATGATAGCAGCCTAGTGGCTTCGTCTCCTCCCAGAATGAGTAAGTCCCAGATCCAAACCAGGGGAGATGTGGACACAAAAAGTTGCTGGAGAGATAAAAAGGCAGCAAGTGACACAAGGCTGGCAGCATACCTTGGCTGGGGCAGCAGTTGCCAGTTGGGAGAGTACCAGAGAACTTGGGGAGCTGAGTGACACTTGGAGCTGGGAGAAGAGATGGGCCATGACTGGTCATGATCCATATAGTCTTTGGACTGATCAGAGACTCAGACTGTGTGGAAGGCTGGGCGGTGGTTAGGAGTGGCAGCAGCACCCAAAGGGGCTTTTTTCAAGAAGGAAACTGAGTCCCGGCTGATGTGGCTCAGTGGATTAAGTGCCACAATCCACTGAACTGTGAACTGAAGGGTCAGCAGTTTGATTCCCAGTCAGGGCACACACCTGGGTTGCAGGCCAGGTCCCATTTTGGGGGTGCGCAAGAGGCAACCACACATTGATGTTTCTCTCCTTCTCTTTCTCCTTCCCTTCCCCTCTCTCTAAAAATAAATAAATATATTTTTTAAATAAAAAGGGAAACTGAGCCACCAAGCAGAGACTTCCCATGCATTAACCAGTCCAACAAAGAGGGAGGAGTGTGGGTGCGATTTGCTCTCATTCAGTGCGTCTAACAGACTGACCAAAGGGTTGCAGAATGAGGTGGATTATTGGCTCCAATCTGGTGCAAATGCACATAGTGGGCAGTGCTGGCTGCATAGAGCTCTGAAGGCGTGGGCTGGAAACTAGGCACTGTGATTACTGTAGCCCAAATGGAGCCCCCATCTTTGAAGAACCAAGGAAAATCTGAATCTTTGAAAAGGGAAAAAACCAAGCCAGGCCACTCTGCCTGCAGGGTCCACCAACAGCTGAGACAAATTTCACTTTGCTATCCTTCAGAACTTGCATATTTTTTTTATTTCTCTTCTTTCTGTTTATTTAGATTTTTTGTTTTGTTTTTTTTTGTTTTTATTGTTTGATTTGTTTTTTTATTCTGCCTTTCATATTGCATTTAAATTTTTTTCTTCTTTCACTTCACTTGTATTGTAAATAACACACTACTCTTGGTCTTTCACTTTTTATTCTTTTTATTCAGGTTATATATTTCTTACTGTTATTACTCCAAATCCCATACAGCACCCTTTCCTCGTCTTAATCCATTTCACCATCTTCCTGAGTTTTATTACTGTTGTTGCAAACCTTACTTCCTCTCACACTACACCAAGTTTCTATCCCTTACTCTCACTATTTCTTTTCCATCTAAACCCGCATAAGCGCTCTTCTTTCTTAAGTCAGCTCACATTTTTCCCTTCTAATACGAGTCTTATTTCATTTCTACCTTTTATAAACAGTAGCTAGCTGTGTGAAATACCACAGTTATTGCTCTGCTTTTCCAAAGGAACTCCTATTTGTTCACTACTTGTCAGTACTTTAAATCCCATAGAATACTCTCCCATTGTCTTACACCATTTCACTTTCTTCCTTCCCTGATCAGTTGAGTAAGAAATATTATTTCATTGTTTTCTCTCTCCCTTTCCTTTTTTTCTTTTTTCCTTGTCTCTCAACTTGGGTTTTATTCTTTAATCTTATTAGTTTGCTTCCCCCATTCTCTCAAAGTAATTTTTCTTTACTGTAGGCATCTCATATTCACTTTTCACCTCTCTACAATATTCTTATTCCCATTCCACATTTATTAAACTTCATTTAGCTGTCATTGCTATGGACCCTGCTGTCATTTTTCTGCAATTTTGCTCCCATTGGTCCAGTACCTTTTCAATTTTACTTCAAACCTCATAGTATACTCATCCCTGTTTATACACCATTGTTCCCATCATTCTTTTTTTTACCTTAGTTACATTGTAAATTTTGCTCTCTCACTTTCTTCACCTTGGTTCTAGCCCAACTCTTATCAATTCTCCTCCCTCTTACTACTCAACAACATTTTCCCCTTTTTTAGTCCTCTTATATTCCCTCTGTCATATCTCATAATATCCACAATCTCTCTTCATCTTTATTAATCATAGTTCAATTGCAGTTAAGATGCTATTGTGGTATGGGGGTTCTTTTTGCTGGCATAGGTTTGATTGTCTGGTAATACTATTTAGTTAACCAACACCTGTACAACAGCATACAAGACAAGATGGGAGTGTGAATACCAATAAACCCACATAAGGGGAGAACCCACCAATAATGGAGCCACCAACAGGTAAAGCCCAAGTACAACAAGAGAGCCCACACAAATGGAAGAAAGGGCAACCCTATAGCATCCAGACAAGGAGATCAAAGAGAATGACAACTGAGTTCCATAGAGCCACTGCCATAGAAGTTTACCCTGCAAAGACAGCAGGTAAGGCAGAGCATCTGGAATCACAGAAAAGAGTCACCTAAAATTGGGGTCACAGAAAGAATCTGCAATGGGAAGGAATGAAAGATAAAGAGCTAAATGAAATGGAAGAAGCAAGTAAAAGAGCTAAATGAAATGGAGGCAAGCAAACTATCAAATATAGAAATCAAAAGAGTGGTTATAAGGATGCTCAAGGAACTTGCTGACAACTACAAGGAACTGAATGGGAACTACAATAGCATTAAAAAGGAAACAGAAACTATAATTAAGAACCAAGAATAATTGAAAAATACAATATCTGAAAAAAAAATACACTAGAAGGAAGTACAAGCAGGCTGGATGAAGCAGAGGGCCAAATTAGTGAGCAGAAAGAAAAGGTAGAGAGAAATACCCAGGTAGAGCAGCTGCATGAAAAATGACTAAAAAAAATGAAGATAGCTTTATGAAACTGCAGGGCAACATGAACATAATAACATTTGAATCATAGGAATACCTGAGAGAGAAGAAAAAGAACAAGGAATAGAAAACCTGTTAGGAAAAAATAATGACAAAAAACTTCCCTAACTTGGAGAGAGGAAAAGTCACACAAGTTCAGAAAGCACAGAAGGTCCCAATCAAGATGATCCCACAGAGGCTTATTCCAAGTCACATCATAATTAAAATGCCAAATTTTAAAGACAAAGAATTTTAAAGGCAGCAAGGGAGAAACAGGAAGTAAGATACAAGGGAGTTCAGATAAGGCTAGCAGCTGATTTCTAAACAGAAATACTACAAGTCAGAAGGGAATGGCAAGAAATATTCCAAGTAATGAAAAGCAAAGGCCTTCAACCAAGACTACTCTATCCAGAAAGGCTCTGTTGTAAAATGGAAAGCTAAATAAGAAGTTTATCACAGAAAAGAAGTCAGAAAGAATACACCTCCACCAAATGAGCAATGCAATATATGTTAAAGGGACTGCTTTAAGAAGAGGAAGAAAAAGAGTAAGAGAGAGAGAGGAACACAAGTACAAGAGGGGAAAAATGAATAAATACCTATCACTAATAACCTTAAATGTTAATGGATTAAATGCTCCAATCAAAAGATGTAGGGTAGCTGAATGGATAAGAAAACATTACCCATACATATGCTACCTACAAGAGACCCAACTCAGAACAAAAGACATACACAGTTTGAAAGTGAAGGGTTAAAAAAATATTCCAAGCAACTGGACATGAAAAAAGGCTGGGGTAACAATACTTACATTTGACAAAATAGACTCCAAAACAAAGGCCATAAAAAGAGACACAGAAGGACACTTCATAATACTCAAGGGAAGAATCCATCAAGAAGACAATAAACATTGTAAACATATATGCACCCAACATAGGAGCAACCAAATATATAAGGAAAGTCTTGGAAGACTTCAAGAAAGATATAGGCAGGAACACAATTATAGTAGGGGATTTTAATACTCCACTGTCAACAATGAAAAAATCTTCCAATCAAATTGTCAACAAGGATATTATGGCATTCAACAATGCACTAGATGAAATAGACTTAACTGATTATATATATGACTTAACTCATTATATATATGTATATAAATATATGACTTTTCATCCCAAAGAAGCAAAATACACATTCTTTTCAAATGCACATGGAACATTTTTAAGATGTTATTTTGTGTCTTATCATTTCTACATGATAAGACACAAAATAAGCCTCAACAAATTCAACAAAATTGAAATTATATCAAGTATTTTCTCAGATGACAAGGGCCTGAAACTAGACAACAACCTTAAGAAAAGAACTAAAAAAATTCAAATTCATGGAGATTGAATAACATGCTATTAAAAAATGAATAGGTCAAAAATGAGATCAAGTAAGAAATCAAAATTTTCAGAAACAAAGAAAATGAACACACAGCAGCTCAGAACCTATGGGACAAAGCAAAGGCAGTCATGAGAGGGAAGTTCATGGTGATACAGGCCTACCTAAAAATGGTAAAAAATATTTCATATGAACACCCTTACCCTACATCTACAGTAACTGGAGGAACAACAACAAACAAAGCCCAGAATGAGTAGAAGGAAGGAGATAACCAGGATAGGAATGGAATTAAACAACATAAAGACTAAAAGAATAATTCAAATGATCAATAATCAAGGACCTGGTACTTTGAAAAGATGAACAAAATTGACAAGACTTTAAATAGACTTATCAAGAAAAAAGAGAGAGGACCCAAATAAATAAAATCAGAAATGAAAGAGGAGAGATTAAAACTGATACTATAGAAACACAAATGATTGTCAAAAATCAATATGTAAAACTATATGCCAGGAAATTTGAACACTTGCATGTAAAATGGACAAATTTCTAGAAAGATATAATCTGCCAAAACTGAATGAGGAAGAAGTGGAAAACCTGAACACTACAGTAACAGCTGATGATGTTGAAGCAGAAATCAAAAAACTCCTGGCACACAAAAGCCCTGGACTGGATGGTTTCCTAAGAGAATTTTATGAAACATTTCAGGAGGAGCTCACCCCTATCCTTCTCAGACTATTCCAAAAAAATTCAAGAGGAGGGAGACTCCTTAACTCTTTTTATGAAGTCAGCACCATCCTAATCCCAAAACCAGGTAGAGATACAACAAAGAAAAAAACAAAACAAAACTATAGGCCACTATCACTGCTAAACATGGAAGCTAAAATCCTCAACAAAATACTGGCAAACAGCATCCAGCAATACATTAAAAAGATCATACACCATGACCAAATGTGATTCATCCCAAAGATGCAAGGACGGTACAATATTTGCAAATCAATAAACGTAATACATCATATAAACAAAAGAAAAGACAAAAATCACATGATCATATCAATAGCTGTAGAAAAAGCATTTAATAAGGTACAGCACACATTTATGATAAAAACACTCAGCAAAGTGGGAATAGAGGGAGCATTCCTCAACATAATAAAGGCCATACAGGAGAGAACTATAGCCAACATCATACCAAAGGGCAAAAACTAAAAGCTTTACCAGTAAGATCAGGAACCAGACAAGGATGTCTGCTTTCGCCACTCCTATTCAACATAGTATTGGAAGACCTAGCCACATCAATCAGACAAGAAAAAGAAATAAAAAGCATCCAAATTGGAAAGGAGGAAGCAAAACTGTTACTGTTTGCAAATTATATAATAGTGTACATGGAAAACCCTATGGTCTCCACTAAAAAACTACTCAACCAAATAAGTGAATTTGGCAAAACAGAGGGATACAAGTTAATATTCAGAAATCAAAGGCATTTTTGTACACCAACAACAAAATATCAGAAACAGAAATCAGGAAAAGAAAATCCCATTTGCTATAGCAACAAGAAAAATAAAGTACCTGGGAATAAACCTAACCAAAGTAAAAAACCTGTACTCAGAAAACCACACAGCACTGAAGAAAGAAATTAAAGAAGACACAAACAACTGGAAGCATATACCATGTTCATGGATTGGAAGAATTAACATCATCAAAATGTCTTAAAACCCAAAGCAATTATAGATTCAACTCAATTCCTGTTAAAGTACCAATAAAATATTTCTCAGATATAGAACAAACAGTTCAGAAATTTATATGGAACCATAAATGACCCTGCATGGCCACAATTTTTAGAAAGAAGAACAAAGTAGGAGAGATCACAATACCTGATATCAAACTGTATTACAAGGCCACTGTAATCAAAACAGTCCGGTACTGGCATAAGAACAGACACATAGACCAATGGAACAGAATAGAAAGCCTAGAAATACACCCGAAATTCTATGATCGATTAATATTCAGCAATGGGCAGGAGCATGCAATTGAGTAAAACTAGCCTCTTCAAAAAATGGTGTTGGGAGATCTGGACAGCCACATGCAAAAAATGAAACTTGATTACCAACTTACACCATATACAAAAATAAACTCAAGATGGATAAAACAATTAAATAAAGTCATGACATCATAACAGTCCTAGAGGAAATCATCAGCAGGAAAATCTCAGACATTCCACTCAGCAACATCTTCACTGATATTTCCCCTAAAGCAAGGGAACACAAAAAAAGAATAAACAAATGGGACCTCATCAAATTAAAAAGCTTCTACATGGCTAAAGAAAACAGCATTAAAATGAAAAGAGAACCAACTATATGAGAAAACATATTTGTCAATGATACCTCAGACAAAGGTTGATCTCCAAAATATATAAAGAACTCACAGGACTCCACTTCAGGAAGACAAAAACCCAGTTAAAAAATGGGCAAAAGACCTGCACAGACACTTCTCCAAGGAGGACATACAGAGAGCCCAGAGACATATGAAAAGATGCTCAGCATCATTAGCCATAGGAAAGATGCACATTAAAACCACAATGACATACCACTTCACACCAGTCACAATGGCCATCATAAACAAATCAACAAACAAGTGTTGGAGAGGGTGTGGAGAAAAGGGAACCCAAGTGCCCTGTTGGTGGAAGCCACTGTGGAAAACAGTATGGGATTTCCTCAGAAAACTAAAAATGGAACTGCCTAGCAATTCCACTGCTGGGATTAGACCCTAAAAGCCCTGAAACACCAATCCAAAAGAACCTATGCACCCCAATGTTCATAGCAGCACAATTTACAATAACCAAGTGCTGGAAGCAACCTAAGTGCCCATCAGTAAATGAGTGTGTAAAAAAACTATGGTACATTTACACAATGGAATTATATGCACTAGAGAAAAACAAGGAGCTCCTACCCTTTGCAACAGCATGGATAGAACTGGAAAGCATTGTGCAAAGTGAAATAAGCCAGGTGGTAAGGCACAAATACCATATGATCTCATGTATAAGTGGAACATAATCAACAAAAGAAAAAAGGAAAGAAAATATAATCAGAGACATTGAAATTAAGAACAATCTAACAATAGCCAGAAGGGAGGGGGTAGGGGATAGTAGGGAGAAGGGTTTTTGGGAACTACTATAAAGGACACATGGACAAAACCAAGGGGGAGGGTGGAAACAAGGGAGGGAAGTGGGTTTGGCTGGGTTGGTGGGGAGTGGTGGGGAGAAAATGCAAACTGTAATTGACCAACAATAAATTAATTAAAAAATAAAGGTACTTATGCCAAAAAATAAAAGTAAAATAATTAAGGAACATCCAGGATCCAGTTCCCATGTGCTTCCATAGCCTCATCTCCCACAGCTCCTAATTCCATATATCATGTTCCAGGAACATTCATGTGGTAGCAGTTTTTTCCCACATCATTCCCTTCATGCCTTGTGTCTTGGGTCATATAAGTCCATCAAGTGCCCTTAACACCTTTCTTTATATGGAATATCTTTAATTCCTTTCCTCCAGGAAGCCTTTTCTAAATCTCCAGGTAGGGCTCACGCATGATTGTCTTTCACTTGACATTGCAGTTATCTCTTTATGCATCTCTCCCCTGCTTTACTATATTTTCTTCATACATCCAGAACCTAACATGTAATGTATGCTTAGACATGTTAAAGTGGACTAAACTGACAAAGTGGCTGTACCAAATAGGATAGGAGAGTAAATCTAAATCAATGAACAAATAAATTCTCTTAGATCATATTCTATTTAGAAAAGAAATTGAGTTTGATTTTTGAAATTATGATTTTCAAAATATTATTCCAGCAATATCCATCATTTGTGTTACACATCTAAATAGTGATTTGTCCAAGTAAGCAAACATGCATTTTTTTTATCCAGAAGCAACATGTGTTACAATTTCAGTGGTTAATGTGTTTGGTAAGGTTAAGGAAGCAGTTCTATTTTGATTCAGATTCCATAAGAGGTTAGAGGAATCCTTATCAGAAATTGTAGCATTTTGACAATATCTTTTCAAACCATTTTGACACCCAAGTTATTTGAATAATTTAGTTTTTCATAGGTATGAAGGAATTTTAAAATATACACATGGAGTAATTTATTCATGGAGGATCATTTTATGTGATGAATTTCATTTCCTCTTTTCTAGTAGAAATAAAAAGGGATATGGATTGAAGCTTCTACCTTAATGATTTTATTTATAACTAAGAATGGAATGGATCTTGCCATAAATTATATAATTAGTTTAAAAAGCACTTCATATTCTTTTTGTGACTAAAAACACAAGGCAGAGAACATGGTTATTACAGTGTGTATTTTTTCCTGCAAAATCTTAACCATATTTCATTGAATAGTATAGACAAAGACTGGGTTAAAGTGATCAAAACAGCCATTCAAGGGATGTGTCTTAATGTCAACCTTGAGTAACTTTTCTTTTTTTGCTAAGGAAATCTAACAGGACATTAAAAAACATATTAACTTTTAAAATATGTTTAGATTTTGCTCTTTCTAAAGAGGATATATGAGAATATTAGAGCTATGTTTAGAAAGTTTGACCCATAAAATTCGTAGAAAGGGGTCACTTAAATTCAGTTTAAAAGCCAACACTCTTGCATATTACTGTCTCTAATATCATATCCCCAAACCATTCTTCATGCAGCTGGTGCAGTTATCTTTCTAAAGGCAAATGTGATTACGGGGCTCACCTGTTTAAAGCCTTTAGTGATGGAATCTAGATGCCCTAGCTTGGCAGACTAGGTCCTTCCTAAAAAGGACTTGCAATAACTGCCCTTGAAATCCATGCAGAGCTATAAGGAGCAGCTCTCCATGCCCAGAACACCTCAGCTATTGGATATTTCTTTTTTTAAATTCATTTTTTATTGTTGTGCAAGTACAGTTGTCTCCATTTTCACCCCACCAATCCCCCATGCCCCACCCTTGATCCTTCCCCTTTGGCTTTGTCCATGTGTCCTTTACACATGTTCCTTGATGATCCTTCACTGTTTTCCCCTATTATACCTCTCCTCCATCCCCTCTGGTTATCATTAGTCAGTCCTTTATTTCAGTATCTTTGGTTATATTTTGCATACATGTTCATTTTGTTGATTAGTTTTCCACTTATAGGTGAGATAATATGGTGTTTGTCTTTCACCTTCTGGCTTATTTCGCTTAGCATAATGCTCTCCAGATCCATCCATGCTGTCCAAAAAGGTAGGAGTTTCTTCTTTGTTTCTGCTCCATAGTATTCCATTATGCAAATGCACCATAGTTTTTTGATCCTTTCATTTATTGATGGGCACTTAGGTTGCTTCCAGCACTTGGCTATTGTAAATTGTGCTGCTATGAACATTGGGGTGCATAGGGTCTTTGGATTGGTGTTTCGGGATTCCTAGGGTCTAATCCCAGCAGTGGAATTGCTGGGTCAAAAGGCAGTTCCATTTTTAGTTTTCTGAGGAAGTCCCATACTGTTTTCCACAGTGGCTACACCAGTTTGCATTCTCACCAATAGTGCACTAGGGTTCCCTTTTCTCTACAACCTCCCCAGCACTTGTTTGTTGATTTGGTTATGGTGGCCATTCTGACTGGTGTGAAGTGGTATCTCATTGTGGTTTTAATTTGCATGTCTCTGATGGCTAGTGATGCTGATCATCTTTTCATATATCTCCAGGCCCTCTGTATATCTTCCTTAGAGAAGTGTCTGTTCAGGTCTTTTGACAATTTTTAATTGGTTGTTTGTCTTTCTGCAGTAGAGTCCTGTGAGTTCTTTATATAATTTGGAGATCAAACTCATGTCCAACGTGTCATTTGCAAATATATTTTCCCTTATGGTTAGTTCCCTTTCATTTTGCTGATATTTTCTTTAGTTGTGGCTATTTCTTATTATTTGGCAACCATCTTTATCTGCCTGGAATGTGTGGCCTCTGTCCATTTTCTCAGGGGAATTCACCACTCTTTCCTTTGCACTTATAATTTACTCTACACCACTGTTTTTTTTCAAGCCTTTCTTAACATTTTGTGTATGCAATTGCCCCTCTCTCTTAGATTTTAAGCTATTATCTCTGCATGGCACTTGATTGAATAGATTTATGAATGGATTCTCCAATACCTGAGAGAGATTTGATTGTACCTACTCTCATAAACAAATCTTTCATGGAAGTTTTGCTAATAATTTAAACATAAATTATTTCCAGCTTGGGATGTTTCCCTGAGCTTTTATTATTACTGATTTTGTTTTAATATTGTAGTTGAAAATATTAGACACTAGTAATTTTGTTCTATAATTTCAACTCTTGCTCAAGTACTTCTATTCCTACAGAAGAAAATATTTGGGCTAAGAAAACCATTATGATCAGCAAAATTCTAAATTTTCACCTTTTCCCATTGTGGAAATGTATTTTCCAAAATGTGTCCATTGGCCCATTTTGCTCTTCACTGATGGTTTTGGGTGAGTTTAGGATATTGTGAGGAGAAACATGGGAAAGCTGTCACCATTTTTAGTTAGATTTCTGTTTACAGTGATTCTATGTTATATTATTTAGAGTGATTCTGTGTTATTTTTCCTTGAGCTGTTATAATCTTGATTACTGGATTATTGTTATGTCTGAGTTATTTAAATTATGTAAAATCATAGATTCACAGGTTAGGTATTATGTATAGTCTTAGAATTAGTCATTGACATGTTCTGCAGGCTTAAAAGTAAGTTCTGAAGTAGACACCATCACTGGGGCATAGGTAGCATCATAGAATGTTGAGTTAATTTTGTCCATCTTCTACTTATTTTTAAGGTTGAGAAAGCTAAAGCCCAGAATCTTAAGTGATTTATCTTGAATTTTATGGCAAATTCAGAGAAGCACTGAGCCCTATGCATAGTATTTCCAAAATGCTTCCCCTGCCTTTTGTATTTGAAAATCATTCCAGTGGTACTGCAGTGCGGGGACTGACTATTCAGAAGGTACCAGGCTTGGAAGTGGGTGTTACACTACAGCTTGCTTTCTATTAACTTTTTATTGTCCAATTATAGAAGAGTGCTACATAAATATTTAGTTCCTCAATGAAGAGGTTGAAGCAAAAAACTGCCTTTTAAGTTCTGGCTTATCAAAATGGCTATACACTTTTAGTGAGAACTTAAAAGTATCTGAAACACTGATTGTCTAGTTGTATTAACAGAAACTTTGACTAGTGAGTGAATTTCTCAAATTGTAATTAGTTCTGTTAACAAATGGGCCTGTGGCTTCCCTGTGGGTCAGGTAACTTTATATTGAGCAGGGTCAGCTTGGGTGGCAGTGTGGAGCTATGGATAAGTTAATAACCAAGCAAGGGAGAGAAAATAGCTTCAGAAACAAATAAAATAGCCTTGGGAGTCCTTTCTAAAAGTATCTCCACACCAATCTCAGCCTGAAACCTAAGTGGCGTGCTTCCTCAATAAGTCAACTATTGTTGCTAGGTGGTTTTAATAATTTTTCAATTTCAAGTAAAATAAAAAGGGTAATGCCATAGCTTTGTGTCAGTTTCCTGCCTTTCATTCATTGTAAGAAAGGTACAACAAGTTCTTGAAAAATGTCCTGTCTTTCGATCATAAAAATATTTCACATAGCAGCTTTGTGGGGCTTGTTGCTTTGAGCCGATAACAGGGACATCAGGTGAGTTCCAGGAGGAAGAAAAGAAGAGCCTTTAATTACACATCAGGAGCACATCCAGGGAAGGAACTATACAGTTTTATATCTTCTAAAGCCTCCAATTGTGCTAAAAACAGTCTATAAAGTGTTTGCAGAATAAGTGAATAGGTTATTGGATAGGTGATGGATTGGTAAATGGATGCATATTTTACATTTACTTTGTGTTATTTTCAATGACACAAGATCTCTAAGATAAATTCATATCCTCATAATGCAGGGGTATGAAACTAATTTTCACCCAGAGCCACATCAGCCTGGCGGTTGTCTTCAAAGGACCGAATATAATTTTAGGACTGTATAAATGTAACTACTCCTTAACAGTTAAGTAAGAGTTTAGTGCTGCCACTGGGTAGAAACAAGGTGCTGGGCTGCATAAAACAAGGTAGAGGGCCAGATTCAGCCTGTGGGCCTTGTGTTTGCCACCTGTGTCATAATGTAACACTTTTTCTTCTATTTTATTTGCATAAAATAGAAGAAAACATTATCCTTTATTCTTTTCCAGTCTCATATGAAAGAAATATTCCCTTCCCTGTAAAGCTATCCACCTTTTTTTTTTTCTGGATTACACCCATCCTACTCTGGGACCCAGTTCCTTCATTATGTCTCTAGCTTTCCTAATGTCTGCACCCTCAGAAGGGACAGACTCTCTTCCATACCATCTCTTCTTGCTTGATGTTTAGCATCTTAAAGCTGTGGCACTTGCCTACTGTTCTCCCTCCCAATTGCTTGGCACTGCAGTGCAGTGACTGAATATTCAGGAGGTTCCCCTTTAGAGAAAGGGAAAGGGAGGGAAAAAGAGAGGTAGAGAAACATTGATATTTGAAATACTGATTATTTGCTTCTTACATGCGCCCCGACTAGGGACCAGACCCACAGCCCAGGCAGGTGCCATGGCCAGGTATTCAACTGGCAACCTTTGGCTTTGTTGGTTGGGACTACACCCAAGTGAGGCACACTAGTCAGGGATCCTCCCAATTACTTCTATTTTTTGTTGTTTAAGCTTTTACAGTTGTTCAGTTGTTCTCACATTTCTCCCTGTCCTTTCCTTCCCCACCCTCACCCTGTCCCCAAGCCAAGCCAATCCCCACATTGTTGTGGGTATCCATGGATTGTGCATAAATGTTCTTTGGTTAATCCCTTCACCATCTTTCATTCTGTCCCCCACCACTCACACTTCTTTCTGGCAGCTGTCAGTCTGTTCTTTGCATCTAAGCTTCTGTTACTATCTTTTTCATTGGTTTATTGTGTTCATGAGATCATGTGGTATTTTTCTTTCACTGACTGGCTTAATTCACTTAGCATAATTTTTTCCAGGTCCATCCATGCTGTTCCAAAATGTAAGAGTTTCTTCCTTTTCACTGCTGCATAGTATCCCATTATGTAAATGTACCACAGCTTTTTTTTTTATCCACTCATTAATTCTCTACAGCTTACCTCAGACTCTTTGAGGATGAACATTCCCATGTGAAGTGGAAACAATAATGTTTCCTGTCAAAGTGATTTTTGATATTCATTTGGACATAACTGATAAGGGGTTTCTCTAATTATAATGACTTCGGTTGGTAGTTCTCACAAACAAAAGTCTTCTTTTTCCTCAGGCTTAGGGAGTTTTTCTTTACCCCTTAATTATGCCTCCAAGGTGCATCTCCAACAGCACCTCCTCCTGGAAGCTTCTCTTTGGTTATTCTACTTTATTCCTGGGTCTACTTGATGCTTAGTTTTCTTACAATAATTACATGTGGCAACGTGATGGCACACATTTTACTTTAATTAAAATCTCAATATCTGATTTAATGCTGAGCACATGGTAAGTAGTTAATAAATATTTCTCAATTGACCAAACTACTACAAATGTATGAGGAACTCTTACATTTTTGAGTATAATGATCCTTTTTGAAATGGAATCAAATTACTGCCAATTCCAGGCTATATGACTCTTCTCTAAGGTTTTTGTCAAAATACCAAAATAGATAGGAGTAGGGGCAATTTGATTACAACACTTCTGCAAAGAAATCCAGAACCATGCACCATTGGACAAAATTGCAAATGAACTGAATTGAGCTGAATTTTTGTAAATCTACCAGAAATTTGAAGATACTATTATTTTGTTTTTCAGTAAGTGGAATTCATCAAAGTTCATTAGAAATTTTATTAGCTTTTTCTTAATTTTTATTGTATTTTTTCCATTACCATTTAGTCACCTTATACTCCCCTCATCCTGTATCACCACAATGTTGTCCATGTCCATGAATCCTTTTTCATTTTTGTTCAATCCCTCTTCCCTATCATCTCCCACTTAGCTGTCATCCTGTTCTCTATCTATAAGTCTGTCTCTATTTTGCTTGTTAGTTCAGTTTGTTTATTAAATTCCACATATGAATGAAATCATATGGCATTTGTGTTATTCTGACTGGTTTATTTCACTTAGCATAATGTTCTTCAAGTCCATCCATACTGTCTAAAAGGGCAAAAAATTCTCTCTTTTTTATGGCCTAGTAGAATTCCATTGTGTAAATGTCCTTATAGTTTTATCCACTCTTGTACTGATGGACACTTGGGCTCCTTCCATTTCTTGGTGTTGAGAAATAATGCTATAATGAACATAGGGCTGCATATATTTTTTCAAATGGTGTTTCAGGATACTGATATATAGTTCCAGAAGTGGGATTACTGGGTTGAAAGGCAGTTCACTTTTTAATACTGTTTTACACAGTGGCTGCCTAGTCTGCATTCCCACCAACAGTGCAAGAGGGCTCCCTTTTCTCCACATTTCTCCCTTTTCTCCTCATCTTTAGCAGCACATGTTTCTTAGAAATTTGAAGGCATAAATCAGCTTTTCTTCCAACATGTTAATGTTTAAGAAACCAATGTCTCTTTTCCCTAACTCTTTACACAGGATCTTCTCTCTCTCTCCATTACTTGGAATTTTAAAGCATATAATATGGATCTTTATTGATTTTGCTATACATTTTTAAGGGCTTGTCAATTTAGAGACCCATGGAACTCATTTCTGAGCATAGAGACTTTTTATTATTTCTTTGATAATCTCTATATAGACTGTTTTGTTTGTTTTTTTCTACTGAAACTTCTGTTACCTTTTGTAACTACATGGATTTTCTAAGTTGCTTTTCTCTTTTTTGTTTGTTTATAAGCCATTTCTTTGCCTTTTTTCCTGTTTAGCAAAAATCTCCTTATTGGATTAAAAAGTATTTTACTTTCATATTTTTCATTTCGAAGAACTTTTTTTGTTTTTTAGTATTCTTATATGACATCTTGTTTTTAATTCATTGGTGCTAAATTTTATATCAATTACTAATTATTTGAAATTTTCATTTTTCCTATATTTATTCTCTGTCTTTTGTTTGGAGACTTTTCTTAATGTTTGGAAATTCTTGCATGTTTTCTCATGTTCATGCTTAAAAGTGATATAAGCTTTGTGAGATAGTTGGGTTTGTTGATTGATCAGCTGCCCTGTGACCAGCTAGATTATTCTTGGCTAGGGATCACTAAAAGTGAGTATGGGTATGTCTTTCTTCTAATTTCCTTTTAAGGAATTATAAACCTGGCTTTTGAGTTTTTAGTGCTGGTTAGGAGGAAGGACTGGATGTCTCAATGCTTTCCCATCTTACCATCCACTGTCCCTGATGTCCTGAGTTCTGAGATTCTTAGGCTCAATTTTTCTGTAGAATATATCTTAACTGTCTTGTAGAATAAGGGATGGGTAATCACATAACAGTTTGTGTTGGAGGTAGAGACACAAGAAAATAAATTTTTCGTATGGAAATTTTCAAATCTTCTTAATCTAATATACTCTTCTCTTACACTCTACCTGGTGCTTCCAACTCCTGAACTTTTTCCAGGTTCTGCAGAGTAAAGAGGAGTGCATCTCATTGGTATTTTACTTTAGTGGGCACTTGGGATTTCCTTCCTCTTTTCTACTTACATTTAGCTGAATCTCATTTGTTGGTAGGAACAGAGTGGGGGTATGTCTGCTAAAATTACTTGATCTTAACAAAAAAAACTGGTCTTATTGAGAAGACTTACATTATACATGGAATATATTGGTATATAGATATCAAGGTAATTCAACTAGAAGTAATTTAGAGAATCCACCAGGTCCAAAATCTTACCAATGGAAGTTTCAGCAAAAAGGACCAAACAAAATAGTTATATGGAAAAATTATCAAAGAATGATGATATGAAAGCTAACATTATGGTAATTTGGTGTATCTATGATGATATTATTCTCTCTTTGTACAGTAGCTTTAGAGATTAGGTTTCATAAAACAGGAAGCCTAATTGGAAATGCAGATATATAAACTGAGAAATGTAAAGTAAGAACATGTCATCCTGAATTACTTTTCCTGTAGAGAGATATAAGGAAGTACCTGAAAGAATGGGAGAATGTGCATAGATGAGAAGGTAGTTTAGGTTGAAGGAGGTGTAAAGAGGAAAAACCCAGAAGATGTAGTGATGTTTTTAATACTGTGGCTTCTAGTCAGACGTGGTGCTGCCTGGTAGCTTTAGATGTCACTGTATATTGATAATAGGTACTTTGTGGGGATTGGAAGGTTGCCACCAACACAACTGCTAAAGTGGCCTTAGATCCTAGAAGTTCCTTTGTTTCTATATGGGTTATTTTGAAAAATCTAGGGCATCCTTCAGATGATCATCTCAAAGATAACTAAAAAAGCAAGGCATTTTAGGCCTACAACAAGCAAAATTTAAAATATCTTAGATGGCTAAATTATTTCTAGTAGAGTTCATAAGTTCAGTGCATGTAACACAAAGTTAGAATTCTGATTACAAAAACCTAATGCTAATGTGTTATTTTATCTCAGTCTAATCCGTAGTAATTGGCAGTTCTTTTTAACAGATCATGAATTTTTGTGCAGTAGGATGATGTTGAGGCAAGAGAGAATATCTTGATTGTTTTTTTTTTTTTCTTTTCACTGAGTAGAACTGTGTAACACTGCTGTTTCTGAAGAGTAGACACCATCTGCATGCTGCAGACCTCATTTCTGGCTGCAGTAATTTAGGGGCATCTGAGAGGTGAGTTTGAAGGTACATGAGTACACCATGAGGCAATTGCTGAGCATGAGGTCTTCTGAGGCAGGTTTATTTTGAAGGCTGTGTGCAAGGTACATTTCTGTTGATTTACTGGATCTACCTACCTACATGTCTATGAGATAGGGCTAAGCCAGCTATGTTTAAGTCAACTGAAAAATTGTTTGGCAAATCAACTTAAAAATAATTGTTTCAGCACAAATCTATGACTTGGTTGTACTTGATCACTGAGGGGGAAGTGAAGTGAGTGGGTTGCTCAGGCTCAGGCTAGTGGTTTACCTCTGGTGGCTCATTAGCAGGACTAAAGCATGCCCTTTTGGACACCATCTTTCTGTGTATGTTTGGAGAGTCTGGGACCTGAAGAGATGGCCTTGATATGGGCTCCCATGACTACCAGGCATGCCAAATAGGCAGATGAGTGATCCAGTTTGGTCCTTCTCTTTTAAATTGCTGTCAGCCAGTGGAAAGTGGCAAAAATAAATCAATGATTCCTTCCTCCAGACCCAGCATGTAGCATAAGTCATCAAAATAAGAAGCATCCTGTGGTGACTGTTGGGTGATTTCTCAATAGGAAAAGCCCTTCTTACACTTGAGATTAGCATAATAAATGGCTAGGTAGTGCCTCAGAATTTCTTTTTTTTTTTTGTCAGGGATCATATGTTGGCACTGAATGGACAGCAGCAGGTTCACTCTCAGATGCTCTGTGTCCTTTGTGACTCCTCAGAATTTTTGATAACTGTTTACATTTCCCACATCAGAAATAGGAAGTTATAAACAGGAATCATGCTGACTATCTCTGGCAGTGTTTTTGTTCTTATTGTACTGAAAGCTGGGGGATCTCTTATTGTGTAACATTCATATTTTTGACTCTTAATGAGTCTAAGGGAACTATATAACAAGGGATTCAGTTTCAGACATAAGATACAAGCTTTAACTCCTGTTTAGTCTTCAAAAGTTAACAACTCGACCCTGAGCTAGGTGATTTTTTAGAGTCACATGTCAAAAATTGGTCCTGGATAAGAAGAGTGTGGGATCTTTTTTAAAATTTGAGATCTCATTGTGTAAGTTAACCAGACAATCCTAAATTAGGCTCTTTTGTGGCCCAGTTTCCCTTTATTTGGAAAATAACCCCACCCAACTTTGCTCACAAATCTATGGGTCATGTTCTCATAGATGCCAATTAATTTTCTGGTTATAAAACATGGACATTGGTGGATTTTCAAGCAATAAACATTTTCCATGTGTGAGAGCCATGTTGGGTTAGGGTAGAGGGAAGTTTTAGTTTTTGGAATGAATCTTCTATATATGTATGAGGCTTTTCAATTCTGAAAGCTTCATATGGCCCGTGGGTGGCATGTTGGGTACCCCAAGATTTATTTAGTGCAGTGTGATAATCTGGTTCCTAAATTTTACATAGCTTGACACATAGAACTGGTAATGTTTAGAAATACCATAAATAGAAATATCTGCATAAGACTTTTTATGTTGTGATATGTTTTAAGTTGTCTCTCTAGTTAGCTAGAAGCATTTTGGGCTGGTTAGTTCTGAGAATTAAAGTTGGCTCTTCTGGCTGTATTTATGTTTTGGTTATAACAGAGCTATTTCTTGAGGAATATCATTTATGTCTCTTCACTGCTACTTAGAAATATGTATGCAAAGTAAACCTGTCTAGCTTGCAAGTTTTTTGGAGGATTATTTTATAAATGTTAAGAAACTTATATGTAAAAATTGCTATTAATGACTACAATACTTAAAAGTGTCAAGGATGGCAGTGTTTCAACCAGCCCTTGAGAGGAGATGGGTCTGCTGTGAGTTAGTCATCATCTTTGGATCATGTATTTAAGGACATGATGCACAGCAGTTGAATTTATTTAAAAAAATGTTAGTAAAGCTCTTTCTGGATAAGTCATGGATTACATCCTCAAATTCTGGGAGAATTAAACTTTCCCTTAGCTTTACAAATATAGCTGAAAGGTTTTTGCTTTTTTGCATTTTTGTATTCTCATTAAGGTTTTACACACAGGCAGTGAATAAAATCTTTGAAAATTAAAAATGCTATCATTTTAATATTTAACATAATACATAGTGACATCTCATAATACTGACTATCTTACTTATGATGCTTTATACAGGCATTTTCTTTGGGAAAATGGGCAGTCCACTCTTAGTTTATTCTTACCTTTTTGTTCAAATGCATGTTTTTAAAAATGTATTGAAAGAATGTGACATTTGGGCCTTTGTATCCCAGAATAGCCTTGAGAGTCCTAGCCCCCAAAAGTTTCTCTTCTCCTTTTTCTTACCCCTGTAAATTACAGCCAACCCCCTAAACATGCCCTTAAGTTGGTGGAACCCACCAACTGTAATGTGAGTGCAAAGATGAGAAAAATAAGAACACAGAGGTGAAGTAACTTGTTCCAGGAGAGTCTAGGCAGAGCAGAAACCAGAATTCAGGTCATTTTACTCTTATTTCAGTTCCTGCACAAATATTTATTTCACTGAGTGCTGTGCTGGCTGCTATTTCTGTGCCCTTTCCATTTTATTATGCTGCCTGCCTGCATCTGCTGTGGGGAATTTGCTCTATAGATGTTCCTTTTCTTCCCGGGGGGGAGCATTTTTGCCATGCCCATTTTCTGTATACTAACTCAGCAGACCTCTTCAGTCTCCTCATTTATATTTTTAAATTATTTTTAATTATAGGTGACATACACGATTATATTAGTTTCAGGTATATAACATAGTGGTTCAACATTTATATATCTTATGAAGTGATCACCATAGGAAGTCTAGTAACCATCTGCACCACATATAGTTATTACAATATTATTGACTATGTTCCCTATGCTGTATATTACTCAGTTTCCTTATCAGCAAAATGAGAATGCTGCAACACCAACTCTAAACTATTGTGATTCTATCTTCTTTAATGAATTATACATGAAAAGGCATTTAAACCCTGAAAATTCTTCATTGTGGATTTTTTGTAGCTTGTGTTCACCATACTCTATTTTACTTACCTTTATTTCACCTTGTTCTTAAAGACAGCATGAATGCCCTGGTAATGCCCTGGTAATGCTATAATGCCCTGCAGTGATAACAGTACTCTAATGGAAGTTTTAAACAGATGATTACATTTTGCTTCAGGTCACATCCTGTGAACAAGCCAGGCTTTGTATCACTGTCGTGATTTTCTATGCCTTTTTGGGTGCTGTGTGGGCACTCAGTAGCAACATCATGAGCTATTGTCTTCAGGGTCTAGCAAAATTTGATGTATGATAATGAGGCAAAAGTTTAGCTAATAAATGAAAGGTGATGATGCACATATGTGATACAGTAGAACAACATTTCCATTTTGGGTCCAAAGTATTGGAATTATAGTAAAGTCTATGTTAAATTGCATAAGCTGGTACTACGTCTTTTGGGACCTTGGGATATTGGAAGTTTAGAAAATGGAGCAGTTTAGAACATAAGGATTAAAACTGCATTGTACCTTTTGATCTGGGATAATATAAAAGTGGCCATTCATTTCTTTGTTGCTTGCTGTATTTTGAGGATTTTACTGACTGCTTTACTTATAGCATTTTGTTTAATTTTATTAGTAATATGGGGCATAATTTGTTATATACATTTTGCAGAAACAGAAACCAAGTTATAGAGGCTAAATGACTTGCCCAAGGACTCAGTGCTTCTATTCAACTTGAGGACTGTCTAATTTCAAAACCTTACTTTTTATTACTATGCTATTGTACAATTCTCCTAAACTTATTTATTAATTCATCATATTTTCATTAGCAATTTACTATTTCATATGCAAGCAAAAACAGAGAATAAAATAGACAAATGATCTTGATTTTATGGAGCTGTCATTCTTATAGGCAAGATGCTAAAATTAGAAATATAAAATATAGAGGATGTTGCATGATAATGGGAGTTTTGGAGAAAAACAAAGCAGAGGAGCTAGTAAGGAGTGAGGAACAAGGGCATGGGGCTTTCGATTTTCATTAAGATGATCAGGAAGGCCTTGCCGAATAGGTCAGACTGGAACAAAGACATCAGCAAAGCATGAGTAAAGGCATATTTGAAGTGAGAGAGGGCTAAAGAGAAACTGGGAGGAGAAAGACGAATTGGAGAGAGCAAGAGTAGAGACAACTCTTTAGACTCACATGCCAGAAAGTTGGTCCTGCATCAGGAGGATGTGGGATCTTTTGTTTTTAAAGATTTGAGATATTGCACAGTTAAGTGCTAGATAGTGAAGGTCCAGTAGAAATGGAAAATTGATTGATAATGCAGGAGGGAGATGTGAGACTTGCTACTCTTGTGTTCCAGAGTAGGTGAAATGGAATGGGACCTAGTGCAGAAGTGGAGGGCTTGGTCTTAGGGGCATGGAAAATGATTCATAATAATAGGAGAAAAATCAGAGGATAGGCTCATGATACTGGTAGGTCAAGGTACGTGGGAGTTGAAGGCATTCTCTTCTGATTATACATACCTATTTTCTCATTGAAAAAATAAAACCAAATTTTTAGGTGAGGGTGCAAATGGGAGAGGATGTGATGAAAATCTGATGAGGGAACAGTGCAGAGTTATCCTGCAGAAGGGTGGTAGAGTGACCAGAGCACATCTCCACAGTTTCCTTGTCCACCAACATTAAGGGTACTCTTGGGGGTAGTGATCACATGTTCAGAGTGAGAATGATTGTGTGATTGTGAGTTTAATATCTGGGGAGTGAACATGCTTCTCAAACCAGGTCAGGATGAACATTTTAGGTGGAAAGTTTGGTTTAAATATGGTCAGAATTTTACTGTAAGAGTATGATAAAGAAATAATTATACAGAGAAGGAAATATTACCATTGTGACAGCAGGGATGGACCTGGAGCATATTATGCTAAGTGAAATAAGTTAATCAGAGAAATACATGTACCATATGATTTCACTTATATGTGGAATCTAATGTATAAAATTAAAACAGAAACAGACTCATAGATATAGGGAACAGACTTCGAGTTATCAGATGGAAAGAGGGTTGGAGGCTGGGTGAAAAAAAGTGATTTAAGCAAAAAAAAAGACTCACAGATACAGATGACAGTCTGGTGATTACAAGAGGGAAAGGACTTGGGAAGGTAGAAGAGGATAAAGGTGTGATAAATGGTGATGGAAGGAAACTTGACTTGGAATGATGAATACACAATTCATTAAACAGATGATGTATTATAGAATTGTACACCTAAAACCTACATAATTTATTAACCAATGCCATCCCAATAAATTCTATTAAAAAGAGAAATTGGGACCTATCAAGGTTGAATAATTTGCTCAAGATTTCACTTGCAGTGAGCAAATAAAATGTTTTAATATGTTACTTAAACAATCTAATCATAATAAAAAAGAGATAATTATAACATTTAAGTAGGGATGGTGAGAAGTGAGGGTATAAAGGGGTGTTAGGAGCATGGACAGGGAGATGAAATCAATGGATTCTAAGTCTTGCTAGGGTCCAAGAATAAGGGACTGAGATGGAAAACAGGAGGTGGTGATCTCAGAGTGAGATGCTTGATAATGAGGTTACTTGAGGGATTAAGACTTCTTATCTGTAACCTGAGTCTGAGCAGCTGAAGTTGGGAAGGGTACAAAATCATTGGAGAAAAAATGCAAGGACCTGAAACACCATTGTTAACTGGAAAACAAAATCATCAAAAATTATCTTAAGGTTTCATCTAGGGATTAATGGTGAGTTAAAAGTTAAAGATCTTCCAAAAGGAAGGGGTTTTAGCCAGAGGTCAGTGATGATTATAAGAAGGAGCAAGGTGTTGAAAGGCTTTAAGGGAGGAATATATAATGGTCTGCTCATGGTAAGTATTGCTCAGTAGCAGTCCTGAGGAACTGTGGTGCTTTTAGGAAGAAGAATCATTTGGCAAAGAAGAGAAGGACACCAACCTCCCTTTAGGCACTATCGTTAGAGTAGTGTGGAAAAGAAAGCAGTCTCCAGTCACACAGCTAAAAAGAAGCTGAGTCCTCCAGGGAGAGCCAGGTATTACACTGGATCAAGGCGCTAAAGGAGAGAGTCAAGAGAAGGATTTCAGCAAGGGTGGATTGTACTCATGATAATGAACTTTGATGGGTATGAGGGAAGCACTGCAGGCTTTGAGACATGGTGGATAAGGCCAGAGATGAAAGAACTGTTATGGGATGGCAGTCTAAGAAAGAAGGAATGAACTGAAAATCCTGGGCTTTTTAAAAGTGGAAAATCAAGTTAACCCCAATGGACTATAGGCAGACAGTGGTGGTGAGGCTTGGTGTGATGAGTGGCGAGGAAGGAGGGAGGTTTGTCAAGAGCATAAAGGGCTCTGGGACTCTCCTATTTCTGCAAATGATGGTGTAGAGGCTTGGAGAGTGTCAGTTTCACCTGGAGCACCAGGATATCTGGAATGCCCTTTTTTTTTTTTTAATTGATGTTCAAATACATTTGTGTCCATTTTCTTTTCTAACTCCTAGAACATGAGCATTGTTATGTTACACTCTTAATTTATATTAGGTGCTTATGCTAAAGAACTCATTTTCTTTATTTGTGAGAATTCTCAGCTATGGCACTACAGAGGTTTTCCTCCTTTAGCAGTTCATGCTATTGCTCCTCCGTGATGTCTTACACAATCCAGCTATTCTAAGCATACATAATGTACCAGGCATTGTGTACATTCTTTCAGTGAGGGAGTAGGTGGGAGCTATGTGGGTGGATACAGTGCTTGTTTTGAGGAGTTTACAGTTCAGAAGGAAGACAAGTATATTAACAAATAACCACAAGGAAGATAGAAACCTGTGATCTATGCAGGGATGTAGAGGAGGTAGGGATGTGTTCAGATATTAGATTTCCTAGACATATGGAAGACAGAACATCCTATCTAGAGGACAAATTTCATTCATTTTTGTTAGGCCATTAAGAGAATTTTGCAGCCACCTGCAAAGAATTTGATTTCTAGAAAGTTGCATAGTACTTAGCACAATGTAGTATGTGTCTATATAGTAGGTGTTCAAAAAATGAATACCTACTGATAAATAAATGATAAATAAATGAATAGATGGATGGATGGAAAAATAATAAATGCACTTATGAAGTGCTTCAAACTTTAAGGTTATTAACTTGAATCAATTGCTACTATTTCTTGTTTATGTTAAAATTTTAGTCCAAAAGGGAGAATGGAGAGGAGGCCATTTGTACTCTGACTTGGCATAATTAAATTTGGTCTTCTTCCTTTATGTTTTTACTCATGGTAGTGAAGAGGAACTATTCCTGGGTTATAAATTCTTAGATCACATTAAGAAAAAAAGGAACCCATTCTGTTTTCAGAATAAGTACAGTTGTCTTCTCTTAGATAAAATAGATTTATTTATTTATTTCTTAGAAATTTTTAGAGAGAGGGGAAGGGAAAGAGAAAGAGAGGAAGAGAAACATCATGTGTGGTTGCCTCTCACATGGCCCCCATGAGGGACCTGGCCTGCAACCCAGGCATGTGACCTGACTGGGGATTGGACCAGCGACCCTTTGGTTCACAGCCCACACTCAATCCACTGTGCTACACCAGCCAGGTAAATAAAAGAGATTTATAGTGGTGATATTGCCACCTGGACATATTTATTTGAATTTAGAAAATCATTTGAAGTTGGAGACATCTCTTAGTAATTTAAGGAATACTTTGCCTGACATCATAGGATTAATGCAAGAGCTTATATGAGATAGCTGTAATTACAGCTTTAGTTTTGATTTAAATGCTTTTATTTTGTTCTGTGCGGGATCCTCTCCTTTTCTCCCTCTTCCCAAGTAGTCTGAACTTTTGTATCCTCAGCAGATATACCACAAGGCATCCAAATGTGAGGACCTGTACATATGATTTTGTATCAGTGTCAGTGTTACTCAACGCATAGAAATAGGTACTGAAATAGTTCATGTAATATTGGCGAACCAGCAAACCATTCCTAGGCCGGCATGCAATTACTTGGCATTCTTCTACTTTATTTTGATGCCGATATGAAATATGAGCAAAGATTTTGGGGAGGTAATTGTCCACTTATTTTTTTTTTTTTCAATTTGAGCTTTCAGAATTTTGTTGTGTTTATCCTGCAGTAGGTTGAGTTATTGTTCTGGTTTAACATGAGCTAAACAGATCTTTCTCTTCAGGTCTGCCTTATTTTGGGAATAATTGGGATTATTATCTTGAATTTTGTTCTATTCATATCCTGCTGATGCATAATTTATCTATTTTAGTCTTTATGGAAATTCTCTTTCAGTTATAATTTCCAGGACCCTGGAACACTCATTTCCTCATATGTACTTTTGTTTTTTGTATTTTTTACTTTTTTAAATTTATTTTCAAATGTAGCATTTATGTAGCATATCAGATTTTTGAATGTTTTATAATCATTTTGAGCTGTTGTGTGCTCATTCCTTCTGTCATTTCAACCCTGTTTCACAATCAATGTGATGAGTACTTTTTCCTCCTGTCAGCGATGAGGAACTGGTGTTCAATGTGCTATTCACTCTTTACTTACTAATCATTAATTTTTCCTGAAAGTAATTTACAAGGCTTAGCAAATCATAAGGAGGAGGTCAAAATTCTTCTTTTGGTTTTGACTTATTTAAATTAAACTTATAGAATAATTCTTTACTAAGTTTGCCTGATTATACTGACAGGTTTTTTTTTGCATTGTGCAGTTTGTGGCTTTAGCATGTTAACTGACCTTAAAAATGCTTTGACTGACATAGTTTTAGTGGAGAAATTTCTTATCTCTAGTTATTTGCATTTGATATTGTGATTATTATTCTTGTGCTTCTGAATTATTCTTTACATTTTGCACTTATTTATTTGCAATTATACTTTAAAACTTGAATTAAAAATGTTGAAGTGGGTGGTGACCTGGGTGGAGAAGAGTGAAGGGAGAAATTGGGGCATCTATAATAGCATAAATAATAAAAACTAAAAATAAAAGAAAACAAAACAAAAAACTTGAATTAAGAATATTCAGAATGATTGTGATTCATCTTACATTTCAATCCCGTAAATAATAGACTATATGTTATCCTTTTCTCTCAAGAATGCCCAACCAGAAGCATCAAGACTGTTTTGTTTGTTTTGCTTTTAAACATCACCTGTGTCCATTAAGTGTGAAAAAAATAATTGGTGTCTTAAATTTACTTAATATTTTTTGTTTATTTATAACACGATCTGTTTATATACACTCATGGTACATTCATTAACAGATGGACAAAGACAAATAGATCGTACTTTCATTGAGCTTATATTCAATTTGGAGTAGGTGGGGGGAAATAGGCAAAATAAAAAAAACATGGGTAGATAGTGTAGTATAAAGCATTACAGAGAATGGAAGTGTTGTGAAAAAAACATAAAGTAGGTAGGTGGGATGAGGAATGTTGTGGTGAAGGTGAGGGCATTAAATTTAAATTTTAAATAATAAGGTCAGAGTAGGTCTCTTCAAGGAGCTATGGGCATTAACCATGATGTTATCTGGAAAATAGAATTCCCGGCAGTGGGAACAGCCTGAGAGTGTCTCATCGCACATTCATACAATACTGGGGCTACAAGAATGGCTGAATTATGTGAACAAGAGAAGTGTGATGGAGACAAGAATATTAAGGAAATACTCAGGAAAGGGAACGGTATGTCTGGGAAGGGCCCAAAGTGGTATTGTAAGGACTGTTGATACTGATCTTTGTCAATAATAAGAGAAAAATAATTTCATAGTAATATTTTTCTAAAATTTTTCTTCTGTTGATAACCCTGATCTGATAAAATGTTAATCTTCTCCTTTTCAAAATCTTTGGAAATATAATTCCAGTTCTGATTAAAAATTAGTATAATCTTTTCATCTTTCCCTTGTGTTCTTTATTCCTTTTTTCTGCAGGGTGATATTTGCAAACTGCTTTTGGAAATCTGGCCCCATCACTTCTTGTTGGGTTCCTTCTATTCCCTTTTATTGTTTATTTCGTTGATATACTTTGATTTCAAAGATATATATATATATATTTTAAATATGACTGTGCTGTTTATATGTGTGTATGTGTATTTATGATAGTGGATTGAGAATTGAGTAGAGTTTAAAAAAATTTGTGAACAGAAATAACAAATATCAATTAATGGTCAGCAGACAATGTGGTAGAATGAGAGAAGATGGTGGAGTTTACCTCATTTAGCCTCAGCTCTCTTACTTGTAAAACAGTGTTCATAACTATTTTACTGAGTTGTTTTGAAGATTAGAAATCATGATGTAAGTGTCTTGCATGGTGTCTAGTGCCTTGTAATAATGAAATAATAATCCTATTAACCGACATGTTTATTGAATGCCCACTCTGTTTCAGCCACTTTGTAACCCATGACTTGATCTCATCCTCCCAAGAACCACTAGCATGAAAGCTCCACAAAGGAAGAAATCTCACCTATATTGTATATCTGGTGTAGAGAATAATGCTTGGCATAAATTAGATACTGAATACATGTTTTGAAAGAATGAAAAGAAACTTCCATTTTATAGGTGAAGAACTTGAGGTTTGATGAGATTACATAAATGATATATGAGTGAATCCAAAGGACATTGAGTAAATGGTGGAGCCAGAATTTGAACCTGGGCAGACTGACCCCCAGAGCCCTTGCTTTTAATTGTGACACCAGCAGGCTGTTATGAGTGTTGTGTGACAGAGACAGCGAGTTCTCTTTTTCCATTCTTTTAAGTTCACAGCTTCACCTTCCCACTTCTATCTTATAGTGAAGACATGTATTAGGTACACTGAATTTAATAGCTATTATTATTGTCATGGAGTGTAAAATTTTTATCATGTCTCTCCATGTTTCTGTCTTTTTCCCACAAGATAAACCAAAGATAAATATGGTAATACTCTGAAATGTGCATGTGTTCACATACTACAATAAAGGCACAGAACACAACGGGCTGCACAGTAGGGTCCTTTGAATATTCATATGCTAGTTATCTCTTTTAATAGTCTGTTCAGCAGTAGTTTCAAGGCTCGGGGAAGTGATTTGGACTAAATTTGTTTCCCTTACTTGTATGTTACAAATGGGAGAACAACAAATGAATCTCAAAACCTGAATTTAAATACCCAACAGGTAAGACATTTTATTGATACTATGAAATTAATTTTATTATAAAATCTTTTATTTAATGATTAATAGGATGTCAGTTATTATAGGACATGTGTCTTTTTAAATGCTCAAAGGTTAAAAAATCAAGGGGAAACTGTTAAGACCTTAATGCTTATATTCAAAAGGAGCCAGCAAAGCTTTTCAAAAGAGTTTTGCTAAATTTAATCTGGATTACTGTACAAAATAATATGATTTCACTTTGATTCTGAGATAGGTCTTTGTCATTTCTGATATCATATCAATACTTTTTGGTTAAACCAGCTTTTTCTGTATTTATTTGTTAGATAACTCATGAAGATTATGAAAAGACTCTAATGGTATTCAATTAGCTTACTTCATCAATAATAAAGACAAAAAAACCCCAAAAGGAGTTCAATAAACTATAGAAAACATAAACACATAAATCCTTTATAAGCATATATGATCTTTCTTTCATTTGAAGAGTCATAATCCAGGCTTTCTTAGAGAAAGCTGTGAATAACGCACATTAAAAGGACTCAAACTGACATGTAGCTATTTTTCTCAGTATTCTTTATATACTGGAATGTGCCAAATGCTGATGCAGTATTAAAAATAATTTATAAATTGACCTTGCAACAACTTTTTAAAACTTATACTTGGGAAGAAAAAAAAAGATAAAAAAATCACTGGTGTGAATGCTAATCAAATTTATGTTTTGGTTGAAACCATTGGGTTTTTTTTCATCTTTAGGCTGTTTGCCAATTTAAGAAATGCTGGTGTAAAGATCAATTTGTGAGAAAAGCAAGAGGATGTCAAAGTAGAGTATTTCACTAACTTTTATTTTGTTTTACTTTTTTTTCTAATTGTATTTTATTCATTGTTCAAGAACAGTTTTCTGTCCATTACTCCCATCCCAGCCCACCCACCCCTCCCTCCCCACCTCCCTCCCATTTCCACCCCCCCTAGTTTTTGTCCATGTGTCCTTTATATTTGTTCCTGTAAACCCTTCCCATTCTCCCCTGAAATTCCCTCTGATTCTGTTTTACTTCTAATATCACATGTTGATTTTTGTTTTAGTTTGAAGATAAACTAGGAAGAGGTAGGGATTGGACAAAAAGGGAAAGGATGTATATTTATTTCTTTAATAGGTATGTGGGATTAGAACATATTACAATATCTATTTTATGGATAGTTTTATGTAAGTTTTAATATGATACAACAAATATATTAATCTTCTGAAATTACAAAAGTTCCACGTGGACTTTTGTTTAACATTATTTTTGCTAGGTTAGTAATGACAATTTACCTAAAGGAAATCATGTAAGGGGCAGGGAAGGAGATATAGTATTTTGGATAATCTTTGTAAAGAATATGTGCATCTCAAGGCCAATTTGATAGTCATTGAAGTACTCCATCTTCATAAATGCCCATGACTCACAACCATTAAAATCATGGCAGTTATGGGATCCATAAAGCCTTAGGGATACATTATATATTGGCATTGTGATGGACAGGTCTAATAGGTTTTTCCCGATCATCATAAATGTGTTCCTGTAATCCATGCCAGGCTATATTTTAGTGATTTCTTCTATTACTATGGTGAGGCTTCAGTCGTGGTAGGAAAGTGTGTTTCTGCCAGTTAAAGTTTAAGTTTGTTAAATTGCCAAATATTAAATCACTGATTTAACTGCTCAAATATTTTATGGCAATACTCTGCACATCTTGGCATGACCTTTAGAAAGCAATATGTAGGTGTGTTTAGACAAATAATGCTTGAGCTCTTCCTAAAAGACATATCTCTTGTCTATTAGCTTTTCATTCTAGTGAATGCTGGAAAGTGCTTGGTGAGCCACCCTGTGTTCTAATGGTCGGTGCCTCTCTCAGATCCTGGTGTTCCTGGGCTCAGCCCTGTCTGGCTTAGACTACCCTAGCTTGGATATGCCTTGGGAAATTTGGTCTGCTCTTGGGGCAATTTGGGTTGAATTTTTTTTTAAATAAATTTGAGGTTACTTTGAATCTTTGGGTTTGAAGATAATTAAATGTAAGGTGGGCTAGGGGTTGTTAATTAATCTGAATCAAGGATGAACCATGGTTTTTTATTAGTTATTGAATCACAAACTACTAGAATGCTACTTGTAATTAAGCATATGTGGAATCTAATTTTGTTGCATTTAGTATGTTTTGCCCAAATTTAGAAAACACATTGAAGTCCAATCAAAATTAGTGAAATATAAGCACATTTTGGCAGTAGTCCAAATATTCAGTTATCTTTATCTGTAATAACCTCATATATGCACACATACACTTTAAAAATATAGAGAATCCTAATAAAAATTTTTATGAAAAAATTTTATTAACTAGCATTTCAAGGTTCACTAGTAATTAAAAATGTGTGATTATAATGACCCTAAGAGATATTACATTCAAATTCATGTTTATAAATTGAAAAAATATACTCAATGTAGTTATATTGTTATATATTTTCAAAAAATCATAAGGCAAAAATTTAGTATATGTTTTGCCTCATGATTGTTTGAAAATATTTGTCACATAATGACTCCAAGTTAACCAAAATACCATACCATCTCATTTATCCATGCTATGAGTTGCCACTAACATGTTAGGTAATTTATCTATAATTTGGAAATTAAAATAGTCCATATAACTTGAATTTTCAACCATATATGTATATATCTTTATTCATATTCAGCAGTCAATGGTAGTCTAATTAATCTTATTAACATTAAATCAAGGAATAGTAGAGCTATAATTTCAATTCAGTAGTTTTATCTATGAAAATAATGGGACCCATAGCAATGAAGGAGTTTTTCCAAGGTCATGTAGCAGTTTGGCAGTCAAAGAGAGACTGCATTCTGGCCTCTGAATTGCAGATCAGCACCCTCCTTCTCTAGTCTGTCAAGCTAAAATGAGAAATTTTAACATTTTGGCCTAAAGTTTCTCTGTGATTGAACTGTATTAACTACCTGGGTTATGAATGAGGCCATATTCAATAAAGGATATTTAGAGTGCAACAATACTGGTTCTGTAGGGAATCTTTTAAATGTAGAGTTGGCTAAGAATTTGGTGGAAGGTGCAAAGGGCAAAGGTAGTGAGCTCTTATTCCCTAAAGGGTTCATAATAAACACACACCATGGCTTCATCATCTGTCATATTGTTGTTTTCCTGATTTCAGCCCCATTCAAGGGGACATGATTATGTTGGTGTGTGGCACGTAGGTGAAAAGATAGAGGCTGGTCAGCATTTCTCCTTGTGCTCTCAGGCTTGTCTTTGCAGGTCCTCTTTCAAAGAGCACATGCTCCAAGTAGGAATACTGCCTTGACTCCAACTTCTACTTTTTAAAAATAATTACTGAGTTTGAGAGAGAGAGAGAGAGAGACAAAAATTTGTCACTCAACTCACTGATGCATTCATTGGTTGATTCTTTTTTCTTTTTTAAATTGTTGTTCAAGTACAAGTTGTCTCCATTTCCCCCACCACACCCACCACTCTGCCCATCCCTGCCTTCCATCCTCAAACTTACCTCCTTTAGCTTTGTCCATGTGTCCTTTATACATGTTTCTTGATGACCCTTCCCCTTGTTTTCCCCCATTATCCCTCTCCCTCCACCTCTCTGGTCACTGTCAATTTGTTCTTTATTTCTATGTCTCTAGTTCTATTTTGCTAACTTGTTTGTTTTGTTGATTAGGTATCACTTATAGGAGAGATGATATGGTATTTGTCCTTCACTGCCTGGCTTATTTCGCTCAGTGTAATACTCTCCAGTTACTTCCATGCTATTGTGAAGTGTAGGAGCTCCTTCATTCTTTCTGCTGTGTGGTATTCCATTGGGTATGTGCTCTGACCTGTGACTGAATGAGTAACCTTGTCACACTGGGTGGTCTAACAAGCTGAGCTACCTGGCCACAGTGACTCCAACTCTTTATTTTGAACAGGCAAACGTGATCCTTTTCCTCTCAAATTGTGTGATAAAATGAGTGTCCCATACAGAATGAATAGGCACAAGAAAGCCATGTATAGACATTGAAGAGACATTTGGTTTAGTCACCATTGTCCCTAGGGGAACCCCAGCCCCATTACAAAAGCTCAGGATGAAATTATGTGGTTGCTACAGTGCCATACCACCTGAGTAAATGCTGGCAATGTGTTCCGAAGTGCCAGGAAGGGTCAGTCATTCATGTCTCCACCTTGATGAATACAAGGTTGCCTGAATCTCTCACCGTATGATTCTTATCTTTGTTGATTTGTGAGATTTGTGAGGGTTGTTTTATTTTATTTTGTTTTTAGTTTACAAGTCTTTCACGTAATCTCATTTTAATGCTCACATTTTGGGTAATAAAAATCATTCTTTTCAGTTTTCATTAATGGCAGGACTTGGATTCAAGTCTAGGCCTTTAATTAACTCCCAAGCCATTATTCTTTGCAGTACTCTACAGCTGCTTTGGGAGGGCACACACAGATACATACACTTTGAATATCAAAACTGTACATGTGTGTATCTGTTCACAGATACAGATATACTTTGGTAGGTATCCTCAGAAAAAACACAGCAACAATATGCTTCATAAACTTCGAAGCAATAACTCAGTTGCAATTTGGGAATATTGGCAATGTGACTTTAATCAGTTTGCCTGTCTGTCTCTCTCTTCTCTGTGTACACACACACAGTGCTTAGCACATACATATCTATTGGGTTGGCCAAAATATTTGTTTAGTTTTTTCCATATAATGGCTTTAGTAGTGCTTTATTGTCTTTAACTTCCTTCAAAACAATTTTGTTGGACTGTATTGTGACGGCTGTCATATCAGCATGCATTTAAAAAAACATCAAAGTTGGTGAATTTTTGTGCAGCCATTTAACATTGAAATGGAAGAAGATATGTAACATTTTGGTGTCCTATGATTTATTATTTCAAGAAAGCAACTGAAATAATAAAGCAACTGAAATGCAAATAAAATGATTTGTGCAGTGCATGGAGAAGGTGCTGTGACTGATCAAATGTGTAAAAAGTGATCTGCAAAGTTTCTTGGTACTATTGACATTTTGACCAAATAATTCTTTGCTGTAGGACTGTCTTATACATTGAAAGATGTTTAGAAGCACCCCTGGCCTCTACTCAATAGAAGCCAATAGTGGAAAATAGCTGGCATATTCAAAATACCCTAATCAATAAAGTTATTGGTGAAAATGAAAAATGTGTCTCTATTTTACGGAAAAAACTAAACAGACTTTTTGGTCAACCCAATATATTTATATATCAATCAATATACTTAGCTATTGTCCTCCAAAATATGCACAGTGGTCTTCAGCTTTAAGACTATAGAGCTAACTGTTTCAGAGTTGATGGAAGGACACAGCAACCTATCATTTGACTTGAGTGCATGGAGAACTCCTGTATATCCAGAAGGACTTTTCTGATATTGCTTGTATTTCAGTAGCCATTGCACATAATATCAGCTGTTTGGCTTGTAGCAGTGAAAGCAACATTTTTTTCCCCCTAACTTCATGATGGCTGTAGTTACAGGTCACTCCTCACCACAGAACTGCTATGCTGTGTAATATCTGCACTGTGTGTTGGGGAGACCAAGTCCCAGAGAGACTAAGTGACATCTCACCAAGATTCCTAAGGCTGGAGGCCGGGCACTTCTAGGACCATATTCCAAGGTTTTCTCTTTTGTATTAAGAGCTGGTGTGGTCTCAAATGAAGTGACTGATGGTGTCTGAGCACTTGAGCATAGAGGAGGGCATGCTCCTCAGTCCAAGCATGCAATTTCCAACCTTTGCCAGTTATGATTAGACATGTAATTGTGCATCTAAATTTAGCCTTCCATTTGCATATGTAATTAATTACAATATGGTTATTTTTTCTCTGGTCTCCTTTTCCTATAAATCAAATAACTGAGAGACTCTGACACTAAAACCTTTTTTATAAGTATATATGACATTTTGAAGGATAATGTTAACTGCTATTTATAGCATTCTAACATCAAATTCAGAGCTTTTTGCTGTTATCTGACAGCTGAGTGCCTCAGTTTTTCAGGAAACAGTCTCAGAAATTTTTCCTAGCAGGAGCTTCTCTCATCAGTAGCATTCAGTGATTAATAATAAACATAAATTACATCACCCTAAACTAGACACTTCTTATCACCTCAAATCAGGTGAATAATCCTTACTGAGTAAATTCTTGCACTCAGTAAGGATTATACATACATATCTTCATTTATTTAGCACACATGTATTGCATACCCTCTGTGTGCCAGCCAGACCCTTTCTCAGGTAATCCACAGGTAGTGGTAAATATCATCCTTGTTTTATGAGTTGAACTGTATTCCCCAATACCTCAGACTGTGAACCTTCTGTGGAAATAGGGCTGTTGCAGATGTAATTGAAATGAGACCATAATGTAGCAGGGTAGGGCCTTAATCCAATATGACTGGTGTTCTTATATGAAGGGGGTATTTGGACATAGACATGCATACAGGGAGAATGCCATGTAAAGACGAATGCTGAGATTGGGGTATGTTTTTATAAGCCAAGGAATGCCAAAAATGGCCAGTAAACAATCAGAAACTGGAGAGAGACATGGAACAGGTTTTCCTTCATAACCCACTGAAGGAATCAACTCTGGTGACATCTTGATCTTGGACTTCTGGCTTCCAGAACCATGAGACAATCAATTTCAGTTGATTAAGCCCACTAATTTATGGTACTTTGTCACAGCAGCCCTAGCAAACTAATATAGCTGGGTAACACCTGCTCCTGGCAGCTCACACATTGTGTAGGGAGCTCCCTGTGTGGATAGAGTCCAAATTGAATTTTGGATGCTTTCAGGAGCTTAAAATCCCCCTCCCAACCACTCTCCATTTCCTTTGCTCAGTGCCTTGAATGACCTATAGGAGTGCCAAAGTATTTATCCTCTTAGCTCTCAAGGTGACTGGAGCCTCATGTTGCTTCCATTCCCTGACAGTGCCACATCCTATTATTAATTTTATGTGAGGTATGATGGTAAAAAAAATAGAGAAAAACTAGTCTAAACAATCAAAAATTAAAAAAAAAAGTATAGTTGGGGTCAGTTTTGACTTTCAAGGATCTAGGGTGAACCAAAGCACATCATAGCATTAGATTTTTACATTGCAGGTATTTACAGTCTTGCAATTGTTGTAGGAAACTAAACTGGGGCAAGGGAGGATGTATCTGAGTTAAGGAAAGATACTGTAAATAGGGAGATTTATTGAAAAGACCTGGCAGGAACAAAGCAAGGGTTTCCACTTGGGCAAACTGGAATTTGGAACCTTGCTGCCACCAAGAATAAATGTGGGAGTGGGACTAGAAATCAGGCACTGGGCCAAAGGGCAGTAAGGCAAGTAGTGGAATTGGGTGGAGGCCTGATGGGATGGGAAGCAGCCTTCTCAGTAGTGAATGAGAGGAAGGTTCTGCATGGCAGGGAAGTCATCTGCTGCTCTTAAGCTTCCTGTGCTCCTTAAAGTCTTCCAGGCACATTGAGATTTTGGTTCAGCATTTTGTGAAGTGTGTAGATGAAATGAAGGTTTAGAAACCAGCACATCTTAAAGCTATAGAAAATAGAAGACGATCATTCATATGAAGGAAAAATGCATCCCTATTAGTGGCAGGCATACTGACATCAGTGAAGTGACCTCTCTATACTATATGTCTGAAGAGTCACTTGAATTAATGTGCATGGAATATCCTGCAAAAACAATTAAAAGCAGCCAGCCAACCTAAAGTATAATACTGTGAACCCACTTCACCCAGGTGAGGTACATTCCACATCTCAGTCCCGTGAAAGGTGTCAGCATATGTTATTGATGATTATGATGATTACTCTGCAAGGATCACATATTTTTACTATAATCTTTCAGATGTCTCAGAGGTTATGTGATTAGCCTTCTAAAAAAGTAGTTAAAATTAAAAATACTCTGAATCTTAAAGAGGTCTACTTGAAGTTTTTGAACAAAACATCAAGTTCTCTAATATCATGGCTTAAAACCACGGTGTGAATATTTATCATATTTTATACACACACACGGGAGCTACTTTAAGCAATCTGTAAACATTGTGTTTAATTTTTTCCATGTGCTTCTCCATGTTCCAATGTGTTTAAGTTCATGGTTAACCTGCGTGGTACTTGGCACTGTCTTTTGGACACTCAGTCCTTGATGTGCTTGTAGACGTTCCCTCTCTCCTGTCGAGAAAACCTATTGGAATGCAAGTGACAGTAATGATGTTGGAGAGGTAATGTTGAATCTGCTTTAATTTACTAAACATGCATTATCTGAAAACTTCAATATTTTAATTATTATTAATAGCATTGTTTTCAGCAGATGCTAGTATTGATTGTCTGTAATGGAAAGTCATGAAAACTTAGTTGAGTATTGTGGCTGGAGGCTTGGCAGTTTAGGATTTAAGAAAGTTGATTTTTTTTTCCTAGAGTTACTATTCTGCCAATTTCTGGTTGTAATTCCCTGGGTTTAACAGGAAACTCCAAGGGATCTTCTAGTTTGGACTCTTGCATCTGGGCAAGGGGTATTTCCCCTCAATTAGACTGCACTGCTTTAATTCTTCGCTAATGCTTTATTCTTCCCTGAATAGCATTGGTAAGGGATTGCATAGTACTTACTATGCGTTAAAGTAGTTATATCCTAGTTTCTGCTCTTTAACAATGTCTGGTATATTCATGAAAGCATGTAATATAATATAAAACAAGTTTTTAAAATATATCCTGTGACAATTTGCTAGAAATGTACAAAGAGGGAATTAAGGCTTTAATAAATCTGTGTTAGGCTCACAGCCTTGCTGTATTTGAGGTCTTACCTAGTTTATTCCAGGCCTGGGGTTCTCCCTAAGGTACATAGGATCCAAGCTAATATATTTTAGAGACATGATATTTGGGACAGAAATATTCAACTCTGGTTTTGTGGTTTGCTGGGGGATCCTCAACTATTTCAAGGAGGATTACAAATTATAACAAAAGAAAATGTATTTAAAATTTACTTTAACTTAGTAAATCAATATATGCCATTGAATCCCCTTTGCTGCATGGGTGGGGTTTGACCTGGACCGTGCTTAATATCAGGCATTTAAACATGAATGCTTCATAGTGCTAGTTCTCAGGGAGCTTAGTTAAGTAAAACATACCTGCAAAAAAGGCAGTGAAATGTTAAAGACTCTCCTTACTGGGGAGGTTCCATGGGAGTGGCAGTTCTTGAACTTGAAGTAAGACTAGTCTTCTCTGCTTAGTCAGAATGCAGGCTTGGAGGCACATTGGAAGTGTTCTCTCCTATGTCCAGGTAAGTGTAACTGACTTTTAGAGTAATTTGTGTTTTTTTTTTAAGATACTAAAAGTTTGTAAAAAACAAACAAACAAAAAAGAATAGCAGGTGTTATGATATTCTCTCTTTACCACTGATTTCTTTGATCTATTTATTACAGAAAACATAGGTGTGTGCATTACACGTATGTATAAACAGTGGTCCTCCCTTATTCACAGTTTCACTTTCCACAGTTGTGGTTATCTCCGGTCAACCACTGTTTGAAAGTATTAAATGGAAAATTCCAGAACTAAGCAATTCATATGTTTTAAATTGCACGTTGTTCTGAGTAGTATGATGAAATCAGAGCTGTCCCTGTCTGTTTAGCCTGGGATGTGAATCATCCTTTTGTCCGGCATATTCACTCTTAGATGCTACTCACTCATTATTCACTTAGTAGTCATTTTGGGTATCAGCTTGACTGTAGCAGTATCACAGTGCTTGTGCTCAAGTAACTTTTATTTTACCTAACAATGGCCCTAAGCATAAGAATAGTGATGCTGGAAATTTGGATATGCCAAAGAGAAGCAGTAAAGTGTTTCCTTTAAGTGAAAATGTGAGTATAGTATAATCAAATATTTTAAAAGAGACCATATTCACATAACTTTTATTATAATATATGGTAAAAATTTTCTATTTTATTATTATTTATTGTTATTGATCTCTTACTCTGCCTAATTTATAAATCAAACTTTACCATAGGTATGTATGTATATGAATACAAAGCCTGTCCAGAATGTATCCAGCCATGTAAATGTGAAAAATAGAGAGATTTACTGAAGAAGATACAAGGTACAAGAAACATTGTATACAGGACAATGATGCCTCAGTCCCCTCCAAAGTAGGCACTTTGGGACCTCACACAATTCTCCCAATTGCCCCCAGCTACCCCATTGTATTTTCCTGAATCTCATCAATAGTCTGAAATCTCTTCCCTTTTGAAGGTGATTTTAGTTTTGGGAAAAGCCAGAAGTCACAGGGCACCAAATCTGGGCTGTAGTAGGGCTGAGTCACTTGGGTGATTTGATGTTTTTCAAAAAAACTGTGCAAGAGACGTGATTCATGAGCAGGTATGTTGTCATGATGAAGCTGCCAATCACCAGTTACCCATAGTTGTGGCCTTCTGAATCATCTGAATAATTTCTGCAGAGGACTGTTCAAAGTTAATGCAAAATTTGATGCTGATTCATTGCTCTACTCAGTCATTTTGAATGTGATGGTCACACAGTACACATGCTCACTCAATGGCATCTACTGATCCCACTGACTAGTCCAGTGAAGTTGTCATAGTCCATGCATGTACACTCCAGTCCACCCTCCTTGGCTGCCAGGTTACATTGATGTTGTGCAAACCATTCTCATTTTGTTAACAGTGGTTGGACCCTTTCTGGACAGACCTCAACATATATAAGAAAAAACAGTATATAGAGGGTTTGGTATTTTTTCTGGTTTCAGACATCCATTGGGTTTTTTTTAATGTATCCCCCATGGACAAAGCGGGCCTACTCTATATATTTTCTTTAAATATATTTTATTGATTATGCTATTACACTTGTCCCATTATCCCCCATTCATTCCCCCCCGCACACCCTCTCCCACCCACATCCCCCTTTTTAGTTCGTGCCCATGTGTCATAAGTTCTTTAGCTTCTACATTTCCCATACTATTTTTGCCCTCCCTCTGTCTATTTTCTACCTAACATTTATGCTACTTATTCTCCATATTTTTTCCCCTCTCTCCTCCTCCCACTCCCCTGTTGCTAACCCTCCATGTGATCTCCATTTCTGTGGTTCTGTTCCTGTTCTAGTTTTTTGTTTAGTAGGTTTTTGTTTTTGCTTTAGGTGTGGTTGTTAATAATTGTGAGTTTGCTGTCATTTTACTATACTTGTTTTTTATTTTCTTTTTCTTAGATAAGTCCCTTTAATATTTCATAAAATAAGGGCTTGGTGATGATGAACTCCTTTAACTTGACCTTATCTGAGAAGCACTTTAGCTGCCCTTCCTTTCTAAATGATAGCTTTTCTGGATAGAGTAATCTTGGATGTAGGTCCTTGCCTTTCATGACTTGGAATACTTTTTTCCAGCCCCTTCTTGCCTGCAAGGTCTCTTTTGAGAAATCAGTTGACAGTCTGGTGGGAACTCCTTTGTAGGTTCCTGTCTTCTTATTTCTTGCTGCTTCTAGGATTCTCTCCTTCATTTTTACCTTAATGTACATCAAGCTAATGTAATTATGATGTGCTTTGGTGTGTTCCTTCTTGGGTCCAACTTCTTTGGGACTCTCTGAGCTTCCTGCACTTCCTGGCAGTCTATTTCCTTTGCCAGATTGGGGAAGTTCTCCTTTATTATTTGTTCAAATAAGTTTTCCACTAGTTTCTCTTCCTCTTCTCCTCTGGTACCCCAATAATTCGGATGTTGGAATGTTTAAAGATGTCCTGGAGGTTCCTAAGCCTCTCCTCATTGTTTTTGAATTATTTTTTCTTCATTCTTTTCTGATTGTATGTTTCTTTCTTCCTTCTGGTCCACTCTGTTGATGTGAGACCCAGCTTACATTCCATCACTATTGGTTCCCTGTGCATTTTTCTTCATTTTACTTATTGTAGCCTTCACTTTTTTTATCTAATTTGTGACCAAATTCAACCAATTTCATGAGCATCCTGATCACCAGTGCTTTGAACTGTGCATCTGAAAGGTTGGCTATCTCTTGGTCACTTAAAAGTACTGATTTTGGGGCTTTCATCTGTTCTTCTATTTGAGCCATCTTTCTTTTCTCCCTTTGGTCTGGTCCTGCCTCTTACATATGAGGGGTGGAGCCTTAGGTGTTCACCAGGGTGGGGCACCCCAGTAGCTAGGTTGTGATGCTATATGTGGGGGCACAGTCTGAGAGGGAGAATGGCACTTGCTCTGCTCTCCATCCAACCTCAGTCCCTTCCACCACTTCTCCTGAGCAAATTGGGCCCCTCTGGTGTCAATCCCCTGTGGGTAGGCTTGTGTACCCTGTGGGACTTTCCAAAGACCTCTCCTGTAAGGCTTGGGGTCTCTCCCAGCACCTCAACCCCCACAGGTGTTTTCAATCAGTGCCCCAAGGCTCTATTTCCCAGCGCTGGGATCCTGGGTTGCATGCAGTGCCTTGCTTCACAATCGTTGCATCGCTGGGTCTGCTGGTTGCCACCCCTTGGCCGGGGTCTGCCAGCTGCTGCTTGCACACCCAGGGTCCACCCACTGCAGTCTTGCTTGCCCTGGATGCCTTACACACCTGGTCCTAATGTTGTTTGCTCTCTGTGCAGCAAACAGCACCTGGCTGCCAGACTCTGCCCCTCCTACTGGTCTGGATGAACGTGTCTATTTTAACTCCTTGGTTGTCCGACTTCCATACAGCTCAGTTTTCTGTCAGTTCTGGTTGTTATTCTATTTCTAAATTGTTGTTGCCCCTATCTTGGTTGTGTGAGGAGGCACAGTGGGTCTACCTATGCCTCCATCTTGCCGGAAGTCCTCTTACTCTATATGTTGTATGTATATGCATGTATGTGTATTGTCTGGTATTATATGTTATATAATAATATCTATTTATATATATAGGGTACAGCACAAATAATATCCCCTTTTTATTATAAAATCTTTTATTAAAAATCATAAACATGTAATTCTGTAACATAACAAATCACACTCAAGCACACCATATGACATTTCAAGTGAAATGTTCAAATTAAAACAATAAATTATTATACCCCTGTAATTACCCTACCAACCACACTGAAGCTGGCCTTACTTCTGCTGGGCCCTGTATATTTTATATGAATAATTTTGCAATTTAAACTAATAGATATAAATCAACAAAACATACTGCCATATCGACAAACATTGAATTGTCTTGGCAGGTGTGGCCAAGGGCTGGTTTCAGAGTCTAGTAGATAGTCCCTAACAGTCAATATACTGGAGACCATTTTTTTTTGACAGCAAAAATGAACTTGCAGAATGACACCAGCAAACCTGTTGCTCTGTTTTTGAAATAGTGGCCGGCATTTATTTACTTGCATGTTCATTCACCCAATTATTTACCGAATATTTCTTGCGTGTTTACTATGAATAGTTGCTTTGTGAGTTACCAGGATAATTAAACAAGGCTGCCAACTCTCTCAGGGAAGGAATGGTTTCTTATTAATAGTTGGATCCCTGATCCTAGTATAGTGACTGGGAGATGGAGACATTCGAAATATATTTGGTTGGTTGAAATGATCTATACTGTGAGAAGTTATGAAGATGGTTTCTTTGTTTGGAGAAATAGATATGACCCAACTGAGGACATACTCAGAAGAAATTAATAGTAAGTGGTCAGTATAGGATATGTACTGCTTGATTTTTGTATATAATACATATTTTGGAAAGTCTGTGGAAAGAGAGACCATTTCACTTGAGTAAAACATAATGATACACAAGTGGAGATGTTGATAACTTCAATTTGTAATATCACTATGTCAGGCAAACTGTAATGTTGCTGATTGACTTTGACTCAAGATAGATTTTCTATTATTGTACAAGCAGTGGAAAGATATTTCACTCCCTTCTATTTACCTTTCTGAAAATGTATCATTTCTCTTTGATATACAAGGCTTCATGGCAGATGGAATATTTTCTTAAATGGAATAAACATCTATGTGTATATTGGCTGTGTCTTTCTGCCTCATTCTGGCAAAGTTGATATGTAATTGCTGCTTTTTTTTTGCCTGAATGGTGATGGAAGCCAGGTTTGGTGGTTCAGAGAAAGAAAATGGTACTCAGTAAATCATTGTTTTAATAATTATCTATTAAAGCTTATTTTATTTCTCTGTTTTGAATAACTATGTGTTATTTTGTGAAGGAATTTAGAAAATGTTTGGACTATATTGCTACTCTTCCATTTACACTGTTGAAGAAATAGTAGGATTTATGACTATGGATGATTTTCCATAATTCAATGGAAAATTAATTTAAAGGAGAAATACCTCTCTTTGTGTTAGTGATGGAAATAGACCATTCAAATATCATTCTTTTATTAACTTAAAAATCAATTAAAACTAAGAATGTGAAGTGTTTTGACTTTCCCTCCTCCTTAAAATGTACTGATGCATTTCTGAGGGAACTCCCAAAGGATTTCTTGTTTGGACCAGCAACTGCAATTCTAACACTGAACTATTTCTGTAAATCTAGGCTTTTTCTTAAATGTTGATATTCACTCATGCACGACTTTCCCTGTGAGTGGAATACCTGTCCCTCAACTCTGATGATAAACACCCACTTGTCTTTCAAGATTCAGCTCAAGTGTTACCCTCCAGGTCTCAAATAGTTTCTGAGTTCTCTGCTTCTGTTGTAATGTATAGAGACCAAGCACATACTTATAATTTGACTATTTACATGCTAGCCTTCTCCTCCTGCAAGTTTTTCAAGGTTCAGGATTGTGTTTTCTGCTGCGTCATACCTTCAGGGCTTAGTGCCCTGTTCGCAGTTGAGGTTTAATACAGTGTTCAACATATTGTTGGCTAGATCATTGGAGCTTTGCTATGGAATCCGGCTTGGTACTTCCTTTCTTCTTGTGGAACTATAATGTTCCAAAGGTACCCCATTGCTGTTGAACTAAATCTAATTTTGCTTCTGTAGCTATGACCCAGGAAGGGACAGGCTGGTCTGCACACAGTCATGTGGCCTAACAGAGGGACTCCCTTGTCTTTCTTAGGTTTCATCTCCTCTCTAGCCATCTGCCTTTTTTTTAACCAGCCCAGGGTGCTGTGAACAGAGACCAGAACTAGTGTTTTGGTGTAAGGTCTAGTGTTTTTTTTTATTCTCTATATGTTTCTGAAGATATTGTTGGTACCAAAAATAATAGCTTCCTATTGTAGGCAGCTTTCAAACGTGTGCCTGAAAAGGAAAATATACTTCTTTGAGTACGCATAACCAGGGCTACATTTTTCCCATTGCCAGCACTGAGTGTTTATTAGTTTAAGCTATTCAGAATGTAGTTGGAGTATCCAACAATACTGGGATTAATAGTGAAATGACATATTTCTGGCAATGAGCATTTGTGAGAAATACAATTTCTGCTAGGTATGATTTGTTAAAAATAGACATTTAAAAGCATTGGGCTGAGTTTCATTTATATATTCTTTTAAATAAGATTTTTTTTTTGGTGATTTTGGATTACTACTGAATTTCTCCATTGGTAAAACAGTAATGAATATTAGTCTCCAAAGTTTGTTGTTAGAATCAAATGAGACTATATATCAATAAAGCCTCTTTGAAAACAAAATATTAATATTATCCATATGTAGGTTGCTATTATAAATTCTCTCCTATTTAAGATATTTTTCTCTTTCATTTAAATAAACAATCTGAGTTTAGCTTGTCTTGTATATTCATTATACCATAAAATGGAAATGTGAGGAATACTAAAGAAAGGACAGTAATAGTTCTATAAATCATTGGCAACCTCAAAGGGAACGGAGTCCTGTATTTAGTAGAAGAGGAACAGAATCTCAGAGTATGTAACTTATGAAAAGCCAAACAGCCCTTAGCAGCATAACTGAACTAAAACTCAGATCAAATTTTATTCACCAAAACTACAAAATGGTAAAACACAGTTCAGACTTTGAAATATAAAAGTAAAAATTTCTCCCACACCCTTTCTTCAGTGAAAGTTTTCTTGTATGAGGTGTATTAAACAAATCTTGAAAAATATCAGACCCTATTAATATTTAAATAATTGTTTCTGGAAGAAACTTTTTAGCATTCTAGTATGGTTTCTACTTATTCATATGTTTTATTTGAGAAATGTGATATGAATTGTGTATTTCTAAGGAATAGAAAGAGGAAGAGATACTTGTTCTCTTTTCATCTTTGATCACAGATATTTGAGACGAATGTTTGTAGTGTGCTTTATGATAGCACAGGTATTTGTCCATTTAAATATCCTGTGCTGTACACTTTTTTAAATGCTTTGCTTTGCCTAAGCCTGAGTTTCTTTTCCTTGCCCTTTCCCTCCCTTCTCCTTTCTAAAGCTTTATTTTTGGCTACGGGTAGTATGACAATAATTCTGAATTGTAATGATGGTGTTTTTCCATACCTTCAACCTGTCCCAAATTCATGAGGTGACTTTTAAATTGGCCAGATTCAGCTGTGGGAAAGTGTGGACACTTGCCAGCAGGGGCATTGGAGCTCAAATGTTCTTTTCTGGGAAGAATGATTGACAAAACTTAGTTTCACTTTAAAGAGCTCACATAGAAAAGATGTTTTCTTCAACATTAATCAGATAACTGTACCTAGTAGATCATAAAGCTCAACTCTCCAGGGCACAGAAACCAGGACAAAAGAAACTTCTAATGCAATGTGATATGTTCATGACCTTCTTAGAAAAGAACGTCTCAGTTCTCCCTAAGGAATGCATTTTCAAATGTGTCTCTTTTCATAGCCTTAAGAAATAACCTCTTCCTTTGGACCATGCCACATAATGAATGGAAGACACTAAATGAAGATGCAATTAGAGCAGCTAGCCTATTTAAATGGCTGACCAAATCTTTTCTAAAGTATGTGTGTATGTGTATGTGCGTGTGGAACTGAACAGAAGTGGACCATATGGGACACAGCTGGTAATATCAACAGAGGCAATGCTGGCATAGTAGAAGGACAGAGGCTTGAATTAGGTCATGCCCTGGATGCAGTTCTCAGCTCCTGAAGATGGGACACTGGCAGTCACTTCCTGCCCCCAAGGGGGAACAATCTGTTCTAGCATCTGGCCCCAAATGATTGGTTAACTCCTGAGAGAGGAACCTCAGGCCAAGCTTCCTTAACAGGGACTTTAGGGCTTGTTAATTCACAGATAGAAGAAGAAGGCATTTTTTACAGTTAAAACGACAACAATAACAACAACAAAGAAAGGAAGTTTTATTTCTTGCCTTACTCCATCTCCTGGTCTATAAAGATACTTTTCCATGCCTTGTGGGCACAAACTCTGAGGACAGATACAACAAAGATACATTTGGAAGCACCGCTCATGGCAAAGAGAAATGACTCCAGTTTAATTGGAAAAAGTAAATTCTCTTTGATATTTTGCAGCTCCATTCATTCCCCAGGCTGCTCAAGGTCACATGTATCTTTAGAATTCTAGGATTCTATGTGTTAGTTTTCCTTACTTTTAATAGTTGATAATCCAAATAAAGAATAGAAACAAACAAACAAAAAACTTCAAGGAAGGGGAAAGAATGTTTGTGTGTTCTTTAACCAATGCCAAATTAAACAATAATAAAACTATGTTCCATTTACCTTTCTTTTTATCTGTTGGAGATAGAGTTAAAGCCCTTCCAAGGTTTTCCCAATTAAAAGCCATGCTATTTAAAGATAACTTGATCCCAGAATTACAGAGCTAAAAGGAAGCAAACCTCTCATTTGATAGAGTAAGAAAATGAGTTCTAAATTGTGGGCCATGAACACCTTCTATATTTTATGACAGATATTTGTGCATGGGTGGAAAATTAAAGGTCATGGAGATCTTAATAATGGTTTCCATTACATGCTAGATTCAGATTTAAGTGGCTCAAGAATTACTGAGATTCAAAAACTAAACTAAATTCATGGTGAAGATTCAAAGAGGACCCTGACATCATTTGTGAAGTACAGTGGGGAATGAAGTGAGGTATGTGCTCTGAGAAGGTTGTTATTATTTAATTCTGCAGAATTTTTAATTGCAGCATCTCTTTCTATATTGCAATGGACAACACCAATTTTAGCATTCTGTTTACTAAATCTTCCAGTGCTCTCCCTATCTCTGCAGTTTACTATTGAATTTATTTTCTCATGATTTTGTTTTGTGTCCAAAATGCATTATCCTTTTGTACAAGAAAAACCACTTGTGAGCACTAAAATACAACTTTCGCTCAGTTTTTGACTCATTCCTAGCAGGATCCAGGCAGAATCCCCTTTCCTCTCTGGTGCTGCCCAGTGGGCTGTGACTTGCCTTTCCCAGGGCTGCCAAATACAGGCTAATAGTCCTATCTTTAAAACTGGTTAAGTGAATGCCTTTACCTAGCTGACAAAAGTATCAGGGTTTGGAAAAGTTCCAGGGACTCCTTTGCGCTTATAGGAAACTGGTAGCATTTCCAGGAGAGTGTGTGTTCAGTGAGTTTGGTGCAGTGCAGCAAGCTTGTATAATAGCTGATGCTTGGATCAGCTCATCACTCCGCTTGAGAGAGAGGAGAGCACTCATTTCTGTGTGAGGAGATGTGTGTGTATTATATGTATGTATGCATTTGTGTGGGTGCATGTTTACTTTTCTTTAAATCCCATTAACCAAGTGTCAAGTACATCTGTGATTATTTACTTAGCAAAGTTACTATTTCTGGTGCCCCATTTTTATTCAGGTCTTGGAAAATTCACAACATTTTTGCTGATATTTTGGAGTGTTCCTTTTCCAGGGTCTTTTTTATAAACACATAAGAAGTCTTCCTAGTTTATATATGAGTAGCTTTGGGGTTTGGATATTTGCCATCTTCTGTCCCTGGTATCACCCCAGATACTCCACTCTGCTGCTTAGTGCATTGCCTAAATCTAGATATTCTTCTTGTACAAGGACAAAAATCCGAACTAGGAAGATGTTTGACATTTTGTAGACCAATCTTTTTAATTTTACAAATGAGGACATTGAGGTTACAAGTGAAATAACTTGTTAAAGGACATTCAGATAGAACCTGGGTCTCTTTTCTTTCTAACATAATTGCATTTAATTTTTCTAGAATATTACAAGAAGTTGATTGAATTCCCCTTAGTATGTTCTATAAGTTTTAGTGTTTGTCAAGCAACAGAACACTGAAACTCTTTTGACTTCTCTTGAATTATAATGTAGAAATCCGTATACTCGGGTAAACTGTACCTGTTAGCATGGTCCTTAATACTCTTCATATTGATTTGTACATAGTAGGTACTCACTGTGTAATCAAGTGGGAAGGTGACTAAAGTTTTTGTTGTTAAATAAAAATATTGCCAATTGACTTGGCAAATGTGAAGCCCACCTTCTGCCAAAAACAGAGAGGATCTCAAATGTCCTTTGGTGAAGACCTTGATTGATTCAAGTATTTGGAAAGATTTTAACTAAAATACCCTGCTGAAGTCTGATTGTTCAGAAAAGGATATCCTCAAGTAACTGCTGGCTCCACTTTTCTGGTTTTCCCTAGAACACACTGGATGATTAAGAAGAAGGTCTGTTTTTGGGTTAGTTTCAACTTCAGCTGTTTGTTGTGAGACACTGAACAAGTTATTGAGCCTTTGTAAGTCCCAGGTTTCTCATCTACGAAATGAGGTGCTGTTGGGACAGTTGTGCTCAAATGTTTGGGAAATGCTTGGCCTTGGACCTGAAACACAGAGTGCTCCTGATAAATGCTCGTTCTTGTTAGACAGATTCTGTGGGAATTAAGTGATTACTCTCTGTGTGACCTTAGCATATTACTTACATTTTTTGCATCTCAATTCCTTCATCTATAAAATGGGGATGGTGATCGTAGTTACCTCATAAGGTTGTTGTGAAGATTATATGAATGAATACACAAACTGTACTTGAGACAATGTCTATCACACATGAATATATGTATACATATGCATATACTAAAAATACTAGAGATTACTATTGCTGTGGAAAGCACATAGTGCACTAACAGGTATATGGTATCAAGTAAACAGCAGCTCTTATTTACTCTTTTTTCTCTTTTAAAAGAACTGGTCTATAAAAATAAATGCTATCATTGTAGCAACATTTCTGGATCTTGAACAGTATTTATTTTTATAAAACTATGTTATAAATCCTTATTTGTAACTATTTTTAAGCTAAAACTAAAATGTGTTGGTGTGTTAGTTTTCTATTACTGCTGTAACATATTACAACACATTTAGTCGTATAAAACAACAGAATCTTATCTTTTATAATTCAGTAGGTTAGAAATACCATATAGGTCTCTTATGGCTAAAATTAAGGTGTCATCCTAATGCATTCCTTTTTGGGGACTTATTTAGGTATTGGCACAATTCAGTTCCATGTGGTTATAGGATCCAGGTCTCCATTTCCCTGCTGACTGTCAACTCAGGGTCTCTGCTAGCATCTAGTGGCCTCTCTCTTGCACTTGCATGTAGCCCCTTACCTCTCAGAACCAGCTACAGGGTACCAAATCCATCCCATTACCATGGCCAAGAAATGTTCTCTGCTTTTAAGGACACATGTAATTAGATTGGAGCTACTGGGATCATCTCGGCTATTCTTCCCACCTCAAGGTCCTTAACCTTGATCATACATGCACACGTTCTGGGGATTAGGATGTGGGCATCTTTAGAAGAAGGAATATTTTGAATATATAGTTAGAATACAAACAGTTGTTCTGACCTATGAACTTATTAATTATTGATAGCTCAAAGTAAATATATTATAAGCTTTAAATCTCATTGTTCAAAAGGTGAAAAATGCCTGAATACCTTTCTAGAAGATATGTTGATTTCTCTTTATTATTTTGGTTTTATGGGCCCTTAGAAACACATTTATTTGATGATTACACTTTTAGCAGTATTTCTAGAACACAGTATGTCTTATTTTGTAGAAGCTTCAGATTTGTGGCATAGTATTCTTGCCTTGCCAAAGTCTGGCTGTTCATCATGAGACCTTTCACTTAAAGATCAAGACCAAAGGTCATTATTTTTGTCATACCCTTTTCTGCAGTGGTCTCTTTGGTCATTCTATCCCCTATTTTTTCCCAGAATTTAAGATTCTTCTCTTTGTTTTCTCTCCATCATTTGTTGTCTCTCAGTCCTGACATGTTTTCTCTGCTCTGTGGTTTTCTACATACATGCCTGAGTCCCCTGCTGCACTGTGATGTCCTTCAAAGCTAGCATTGTTCCTTAAACTGCTTTGTATCCTTAGCACCTAGTACAGTGCCTGGTAAAGATAAGCATATCATGAATGTTGTTTGTAGTATTCTAGTGTGCTGGTTAGAAGAGAAGTATTTGTCTATCCTGTCACTGAACAGTTATCTATTGGCAAAAACACAGGATGTAAAACTTGAGGCCAGAGGCTGAGCCATAAATAGGCACAATTCTAGTAACCTAGGGGTTTGTAATCTAATTTCTAGGGCAGTGTCAAAGTGATATGCCTTTGACAAAGTGACTTGTAAATCCATCATGAAGGGATGGATGCTAAATGCTTTATTTGAGGGCAAGAGAAGCCATTGAAATGAACTTTTATCTCCTAAATGCTTCCCCAGAGCTTCAAAACAGAGGCCAAATATTATTTCAGCTCTTCTGTCTTCAATTTCATATTGATAACACTTTCATTTCTGTAATGTGTAATTCATCAAGAGTAGGATAAATAATGACAATATTAGATACTTCTATAATGTCCATGCATATCATTTAATCTGTTTACTTGAATATTTTATATCAGTTGCAATTGGCAATTTGAATTAATTTGGTTCAGGTTGCTCTCTTTAACATCAGTCCAAGGAGAATAGATATTGTAAATCAGACAACAGAAGGATCAGTTGAGAATGACTGGTGTTCAGATTTCTAATTAGTTACCTAAAGAAAAACTTACATTAAAAAGTACAATGAGTATACAGATCTAGTTACAGTGCATTCTAGTATTAGTTCCAGGCTTTTAACTTTAAGGGAATGTTTCTGTCTCCCTCCTGATCTTGGTATTTTCTTCATAGTCATGGCCTGGCATTGTCTTTAATCTTCCATATTCCAACATAAATTTCTGTTTCTGTTTGAGACAATCTACAGCTGATTGGTTATTTTTTTCTTTTTTTTTAAATTTTATTTTAACCATTGTTCAAGTACAGTTTTCTCCCCTTTACTCCCAATCCAGCCCACACACCCTTCCCTCCCAACTTCCCTCCCATTACCACCCTCCCCCTAGTTTTTGACCATGTGTCTTTTAACTTTGTTCCTGTAAACCCTTCCCCTTTTCCCCTGAAATTCCCTCTTCTCTCTCCTCTGGTCACTTTCTGCCTCTCCTCTATTACAGTGTCTTTGACTATATTTTGCCTGTTTCTTTGTTTTGTTGTTTAGGTTCCTGTTAAAAAGGTGAGATCATATGGTATTTATCTCTCACTGCCTGGCTTATTTCACTTAGCATAATGCTTTCCAGTTGCATCCATGATGTTGAAAAGGGTAGGAGCTCCTTCTTTCTTTCTGCTGCATAGAACTCCATTGTGTACATGTACCATAGTTTTTTGATCCATTCATTTACTGATGGGCATCTAGGTTGCTTCCAGCACTTAGCTATTGTAAATTGTGCTTCTATGAACATGGGGTGCATAGGTTCTTTTGGATTGGTGTTTTAGGATTCTTGGGATATAGTCCCAGCAGTGGAATGGCTGGGTCAAAAGGCAGATCCATTTTTAGATTTCTGAGGAAGTTCCATACTGTTTTCCACAGTGGTTGTACCAGTCTGCAGTACCATATTCTTTACATATTTGGAGATTAAACCCTTGTCTCAGGTATCATTGGCAAATATGTTTTCCCATACAGTTGATTCTTTTTATTTTTATACTGTTTTCTTTAGCTGTGCAGAAGCTTTTTATTTTGATGAGGTCCCATTTGTTTATTCTTTCCTTTATGTTTCTTGCTCTAGGGGACATGTCAGTAAAAAAGTTTCTGCGTCATATATCTGAGACTTTCCTACCTAAGTTCTCCTCTATTACTTTAATGGTGTCATGGTTTATATTTAAGTCTTTTAGCCATCTTAAATTTATTTTTGTATAAGGTGTAAGTTGGGGTTCTAGTTTCATTTTTTTGCATGTAGCTGTCCAGTTCTCCCAGCACCATTTGTTGAAGAGACTATTTTTACTCCATTTTATGTTGCTGCCTCCTTTGTCAAATATCAATTGACCATAGAGACTTGGGTTTATTTCTGAGCTCTCTGTTCTGTTCCATTAGTTCATGTGCCTGTTTTTATGCCAGTACTAGGCTGTTTTGATTACAGTGGCCTTGTAGTATAGTTTAGTGTCATGTATTGTGATCCCTCCTACTTTACTCTTCTTTCTCAACATTGCAGTAGATATTCGGGGTCTTTTATGGTTCCATATAAATTTTTGAAGTGTTTGTTCTATGTCTGTAAAATAAGCCATTGGTACTTTAATAGGTATTTTGTTGAATGTGTAAATTGCTTTGGGTAGTATGGACATTTTAATGATATTAATTCTTCCAATCCATGAACATGGTATATGTTTCCATTTGTTTGTGTCTTCCTTGATTTCTTTCCTCAGTGGTATATAGTTTTCTGAATACAGGGCTTTTACCTCTTTGGTTAGGTTTATACCTAGGTATTTTATTTTTCTTTTTGCTATCTCAAATCGGATTTTTTCCTTGATTTCTGCTTCTGCTGTTTCCTTGGTGGTGTACAGAAATGCCTTTGATTTCTGGATATTGACTTTGTATTCCACTGTTTTGCCAAATTTGTTTATTAGGTCAAGCAGTTTTTTGGTAGAGTCTATAGGATTTTCTACATACATTATCATGTCATCTGCAAACAATGACAGTTTTATTTCCTTCTTTCCAATTTGGATGCCTTTTATTTCCTTTTCTTGTCTGATTGCTGTGGCAAAAACTTCCAATACTATATTGAATAAAAGTGGTGAAGTGGACAACCTTGTCTTGTTCCTGTTCTTAGTGGAAAAGATTTTAGTTTTTGCCCATTGAGTATGATGCTGGCTGTAGGTCTCTCATATATGGCTTTTATTATGTTGAGGAATGTTCCCTCTATTCTGACTTTGCTGAGTGTTTTTATCATAAATGGGTGCAGCACCTTATCAAATGCTTTTTCCGCATCTATTGATATGATCATGTGATTTTTGTCTTTGCTTTTGTTTATGTGGTGTATTACATTTACTGATTTTTGAATATTGAACCATCCTTGCATGCCTGGGATGAAACCCACTTGGTCATGGTCGATGATCTTTTTAATGTATTGTTGGATGCAGTTTGCCAGTATTTTGTTGAGGATTTTAGCGTCAATGTTCATGAGAGATATTGGCCTGAAGTTTTCTTTCTTCGTTGTGTCTTTATCTAGTTTTGGAATTAGGATGATGTTGGCCTCATAAAAAGAGTTTGGGAGTCTTACATCTTTTGGATTTCTTGAAATAGCCTGTGAAGGATAGGGGTTAGCTCTTCCTTAAATGCTTCGTAGAATTCTCCTGTGAAACCGTTTGGTCCAGGGCTTTTGTGTGTTGGGAGTTTTTAAATTACTGCTTCAATTTCTTTTGCTGTTGTTGGTTTGTTCAGGTTTTCTGCTTCTTTTTCATTGAGTTTTGGAAGATTATATTTTTCTAGAAATTTGTCCATTTCATG
>PVIA01001277.1:102866-296947 GCA_004024845.1 Tonatia bakeri
TATTTCTGTGATGTCAGTTGTAATCTCTCCTCTTTCATTTCTGATTGTGTTAATTTGAGTCTTCTCTCTTTTTTTCTTGATGAGTCTGCTTAAAGGCTTGTCAATTTTGTTTATCTTTTCAAAGAACCAGCTCCTGGATTCATTGATCCTTAGAATTGTTCTTTTAGTCTCTATGTCATTTAATTCTGCTCTGATCTTGTTTATTTCCTTCCTTCTACTTGCTCTGGGCTATCTTTGTTGTTGTTCCTCTAGTTCTTGTAGATGTAGGGTTCGCTTGTTTGTTTGAAATATTTCTATCATTTTTAGGTGTACTTGTATCACTATGAACTTCCCTCTCAATACTGCCTTCGCTGTGTCCCATAAATTTTGGGTTGTTGTAAGTTCATTTTCATTTGTTTCCAGAAACCTTTTGATTTCTTCCCTAATTTCATCCTTGACCATTCATTGTTTAATAGCATGCTTTTTAATCTCCATGATTTTGAGTGTTTTGGATTTTTTTCCATGGGGTTGATTTCTAGTTTCAGTCTCTTGTGATCCAAGAAAATGCTTGGTATGATTTTGATTTTCTTGTCATTGTTGAGACTTGTTTTGTGTCCTATCATGTGGTCTATCTTTGAAAATGTTCTGCATCTGCCCTGGCTGGCGTAGCTCAGTGGATTGAGCGCGGGCTGCGAAGCAGGTATCGCAGGTTCGATTCCCAGTCAGGGCACATGCCTAGGTTGCAGGCCATGTCCCCCAGGACCGCACATTGATGTTTCTCTCTCTCCCTCTCCTCTCTAAAAATAAATAAATAAAAATCTTTAAAAAAAAAAAACCCTGGAACTATGTCAACAATAAAGAACAATTTAAAAAAAAAAAGAAAAAAAGAAAATGTTCTGCGTACTTTTGGAAAGAATGTGTATTTAGCTTCTTTGGGATGGAGGGGTCTGAATATATCAGTCAAGTCCATTTCATCTAGGGTATTGTTCAATGCCACAATGTCTTTGTTGATATTTTGTTTGGAAGATCTGTCCATTTTTGACGGTGTGGTGTTAAAATCTCCCACTGTAATTGTATTTCTGTCAATATCTTTCTTGAAGTCCTCTAGGATTTTCTTTATGTATTTGGGTGCACCTATGTTGGGTGCATATATATTTACAATATTTATGTCTCCTTGGTGGATTCTTCCCTTGAGTATTATGAAGTGATCTACTGGGTCTCTCTTTATGGCTCTTTTTTGGAAGTCTATTTTGTCTGAAATGGGTATTGCTACCCTGGCTTTTTTTCCCTGTCCATTTGCTTGAAAAATTTGTTTCCAGCCCTTCACTTTCAGCCTGTACAGGTCTTTTATCCTGAGGTGGGTCTCTTGTAGGCAGCATATGTGTGGGTCATGTTTTCTTATCCATTCAGCTATTCTATGTCTTTTGATTAGAGCATTTAATCCATTTACATTTAAGGTTATTATTGATAGGTACTTATCCATTGCCATTTATGTACGTGTGTTCCTCTCGCTCTTTCTCTTTTCCTTCCTTTCCTTAAATCAGACCCTTTAGTATCTCTTGCAGAGCTGGTTTAGTGGAGGTATATTCTTTTAGACTTCTTTTGTCTGGAAAGCTTCTTATTTGGCCTTCTATCTTGATTGAAGCCAAATCAAGCCTTACTGGGTAAAGTAGCCTTGGTTGCAGGCTTCTGGTTCTCATTACTTGGAATATTTCTTGCCATTCTCTTCTGGCTTGAGAAATCAGCTGTTAGCCTTAGTGGGGCTCCCTTATATGTTACTTCCTATTTCTCCCCTGCTGCCTTTTATATTCTCTGTCTTGAAATTTTGCCATTTTAATTATGATGTATCTTGAGGTGGGCCTCTTTGGGTTCCTCTTGATTGGAACTCTCTGTGTTTCCTGGATTTGTGTGACTTTTTCTCTCATCAAATTAGGGAAGTTTTCCATCATTACTTTTTCAAGTAGGTTTTCTATCCCTTGCTTATCTTCTCCATCTGGTATCCCTATTATATGGATATTATTACGTTTCATATTGTCTTGCATTTCTCTTAATCCCTCTTCATTTTTTATGAGCCTCTTTTCCTTTTCTTGTTCTTTCTGGGTGTTTTTTTCTACTTTGTCCTCCAGTTCGCCGATCCAATCCTCTGCTTCATCGATCCTGCTTTTCATTCCTTCTACTGTGTTCTTCAGTTCAGAAACTGTACTCTTCATTTCCTCTTGGCCTTTGTTGATAGTTTCTATTTCTTTTTTTCATATTGATATAGTTTGCAGTGAGATCGTTGTAGCTTCCCTGTAGTTTCTGGAAGCTCATTGTGAGCTCATTGAGCTTCCTTATAGTCATTGTTTTGAACTCAATATGTGATAGTTGAGTTGCCTCTATTTCATTTAGCATTCCTTCTGAGGCTTCCTCCTTTCCCTTCATTTGGGGATTGTTTCTTTGTCTTCTCATTGTTCCTGAGACTCTTCTTGTTAACCTCTGTTTCTTAACTTGATCTGTTCTGGTTCCTTGTGTTTATGGTGTGAACTTCTGTGGTAGAATACCTGTGAGATTCAGTGGTGTAGTCTCTTTTGGGTATCCTGGTGTTCACAGCTTCCCCCTACTCTTTTTTTGTGATGAGTTGGAGGAGTAAGGCAAAATGGGTTAAGACAGCAAGCCAGTATTCTATGATATTTACAGTAGCAGCCAGTAGAGAAGAGATAGGAGATCCTTTTGCTATGTATAGTGTTAACCATGGTCTTCCACCCCACTATCCACATTTTAGAAAGTATGGATAGAAGATAAGACTCTTAGTGGTGAAGAAAGGGTTGTTAGTTGGATCTAGAAAGCTCTGAGGCTGTGGGAGGTCAGATTCTGAGGTAAGGTGGGAATAAAGAATAGTAAATAGGAGTAGTGTGTAAAAGAATAGAGATAACCCCTACATTAATAGAGTTTCGGAAATTGCGAAGTGAGCTGAGATCTGTGAGGGGTGTTAATTTGTATTTACAAGTGTATGGAATAAGTCTTATTTACAGTAATATTGAAGCAATAATCTTGTGGCAGATTCTATGGGATCTAGATAACAAGAATAAGGAGTATAGAATCTTGAGTGGTGTACTAATGGAACCCAAGTGAGAGACAGTAAATTATCAACACACTGTGAATGAGACAACAGGGGGAACCTATCAAATGACAGTATAACCAGCCAAGCAAAGAAGATTATACAGAAAGAAGAAAAAATACCAAAATACTGTTAAAATAAAAAATATCAGAAAAGAGAGAAAAAGATAATATAAATTTGCAGTAATTTGCAGACAAAAACAAACAAACAAAAAGAAAAAAAACAGAAGATGGATTGCAGGAGAGGTAGATTTGGAATGGAATTAATAGCACTAGGATGGATGGAAGAGAAACATAAGGAATTGAGAGATATAAAAATAATAAGAGTTAAAAAATAAGTTGCTTAGTAAACAAAAACAAGATAAAATCAAACAATCAAACAACAACAGTGGGATAAGGGGAAAAAAGGAAAAAAGAAAGAAAGAAAAAAAAAGAAGATACACACACACACACACACACACACACAGAGGAAAAAAACAAAACAAAACAAAATACCTCTTGTTGGTTTGTAACTGGCCAAACCAATTTTTCTGCTTTTGCCAGCTCAAGCAGGCTGAGGGGCAGTTAGAATGCTTTTCATCCTTCTCAGGCAGAACTCAGTCAGTCTCTTGGGTACTGTCCCCAGGGCTGGCCACCCGCTTTCCCCAGAAATGATCACTGTCTGGGTTCAGGGTGCAAGCTCCGGAGATGGCAAGGGGTTGCGCCCCTCCCCCAACTTCACTACCACAGGCTCTAAGTTCAGTGAAGCACCCGCCTCTCCTCCAGGTTCACGGTGCACCCTCTGGAGCTTGGGAGGGGTCGTGCACTTCCGTTTGCCACCGCAGTAGGCCCCAGGAACTCACAAAGTGCTGTGTCTTTTCTGGGTTCACCGTTTGAGAGTCAGGTATTCTGGAGGGGCGCACGCCCTCTAGAAATCTCCCCAGCTCCAGAAGCCCTTCCCTTGTTCATGGCCGTGGGGTCTCAGTCTTCCTCCAAACCACACACTCACTGGGTTGGGGGCTTGGGCGCGCACGACAAGGCCTCCCTTGGTCCGGCAGACTGGGGTACTCACTGTTCCCCGGGAAGTTCATGGGTGCCCACAACTCCTGTGCTTCTGCTTCTCAATCCTTGTTGTCTGGGGAGGGAGCAGTGACTCCGCTCTCCCGGGTGCCCCAAGACAGACCCAGGAGCACCGGCCTTCTCTCTGTACCTATCCTAGGGCCCTTATTATCCTGAAGCAGTCCTCTTACCATCTGTTTATTCAATGTCTGGATAACTTTTGGTGTCCTATTTTCATAAATGTTGCAATATTGGTGGTCTCCTGCTCTGTTCCTCCTTAGATCGGCCAAATTCTCCCCCATGCACTGGGGAAGGGGATTACGATTCCTCCAACAAGGCCGCCATCTTCCTGAAATCCTGATTGGTTATTAATATATTTTAAATCAAATTTATTGAATTAATGGCTGGAAATTATGTTTCTTAATGTTTCTCAGAGTTGCTAGTTTATAGTTCAAAGTCTTTGACTCTATTTTCTGTAGTTTAAGCTATTTGTGCTATTATGCAAATTTATTGAAATGCTGACATATAAATAAAAAACCTTTTAAAACCCTAACCTTTTAAAAACCTTTTTTAAACCCATGATCAAAACTCTATGCTCTGTAAAAAGACAAATCCACATTTTATTTGTCTTCTATACCACATATATTTAATACTGAGTTGAAATTTACATACAATTTTCTTTGTTATAGGGCTCGTGAGTTTTAAGTTTATTTTCCTTACAAATAAAATATTTGTAAGAAATATTGGATTTTGCATGTATGTTGTTTTAGTTATCTTTTGCTATATAACACATTATTTTAAACCTTAGTGGCTTCAAACAAGAATAGATATTTATCATTTCACATTGTTTCTGTGGATCAGGAATTAAGTAGGGTCTTAGCTGAATAGTACTAGCTCAGGGTCTTTCAAGAGGTTGCTGTTAAAATATTGGCTGAGGGTACAGTCAGGTGAAGATGGACTGGCCCTGAAGAATCCTTTTCCAAATACGTGGATAACAATTTAGCTGACTATTGACAGGAGACCTGATTTACCTTCTTACCTGGATTTCTACATAGGGCTGCTTTAGTGTCCTCATGACATAATCTGGATTCTTCCAGTGTGAATGATCTAAGGGTATAGGGAAGACCTCACAATGTCCTTTAATATCTAATTTCAGCCACACAGGACTGTCCTATTCAATATGGAGACAGCTATATGAGAACGTGAATACCCATAGGTATTGGAGGCAAGTTATCATACACCTATTCCTCTTTCTTATTCTTTAAGCCTAAGTAACAGTACAATTTAAATTTATTTAGGCTTGAATAGAAAACCCATGTCAGGTAAAGCATTAGGATCTAGTAGAACATAGGTTATTAGTATTTGAAATGGTAGGACTGATTTCAGAATAAGAATCCAGGTTAGGAAGACAAGCCCAGAAAAAGAGTAGGTATTCAACAAAACACATCTCAAGGACAATTCCTCCTCTAATTGAAGAAGTCTGTGGGGTAAGGCAGGAAGACAGGACTCTGAGAAATAGATTCCAGAGTGGAAGGCAATAAGCACACATTGCTATTTATCCTTAGAGAGGATATTTAATCTAATGGGTTTTTCTAGTTTGTGCATGTGATGATGGTGAATTGGTTCAGTAGCATCTTACCAAATAGGCTTTAACAACATGATCCAAGAAAGACCAAGTAGGTTTTTGGAGCTAAATTAAAAATATGCTAATTCCAAAGTTACAGCAGTGGTATCTCTCCATTTAGCAAGGCATAAATGAAGTTATACTAAATGTCTAAAATCTCTGTTGGAAAATGTGGTGCTTAGCAATCTATATAGCTTTTAGAATCTGATAAGTTATCATTTATTGTTTATCTACTGTGTGGAGTTAGATTTTTAATGACACTAATTGCTTATGTTTATTAAGCAGTAGTTTATGCTTACTAGTTTATTAAGCATAGTGTTTAATGTACACTAAGGTCATTATGGAGGTTTATTCTAGCAACACAGCTAAGAGATGTTCAGAGTCAATTTACAAAAGTAATGAGCTGTGACATGAAACAAGCTTGTGTATTGGTCTCAAGTCCACCACATACTGGCTCTGGCACTTTGGGTGAGTTATTTCATCTCTCTGAGCCTTAATTTCCTCATCTGAGAAACTGGGGATTAATAGAACCTCAAAGATTTTCATGAAGGTTGGTAAGACAATATATATAAAGCACTTAATGTACTTGGCAATGAACACTCATTAATGTTAACTCTTATTATTTACATAAATATTTTTCCCCAAATTTAACTTCTTTATTTATTCAACAATTACTTCACTCAATGATTTCTTTTTATATGGGTTCTTTGGTAGATAAATAAAGAAAACAATTACAATGCCTATCTTCATGGTGTTGTGCTTATAGCCATAAAGTAAGTACAGAAATATAAAGTATTTAAGTTGGTGATAAATTCTGTAAGGAAAATAAAACTGAGAAGGATGAAAGCAGGTGCTGTATTTGGGAATGGGATGCTATTTTTTACGAAGTTATCAAGGGAATACTCTTTGACATTTGCCCAGAGAACTGATAGAAGAGAGGAAAAGAGTTATGCAGGTATCTGGTAAGACATTCTAGGCCAAGGGAACTACAGGTGCAAAGGCCCTGAGGTGGAGACATGTCTGGCATGTTGACGAACATCAAGGAGTCCACTTGGTATGAAGCTAAGAGAGGGAATGGTAAGGACTGACATCAGAGAGTCAGTAGGTGGTCCACTCATTTAGGGTTCTGTGTGTCCTAGTGAGTAGTTTGCTTTAACTTCAAGGGGATAGGAAGACATTTGAGGATTTCAAGCAAATGAGTACATGATCTGACCTACATTTATAAGGATCACTCTAGCTATTGTTTTGAAATATACTCACAGTTAAAATCTGATTGAAATGATCCAGACATGCAATAATGGTTGCTTAGACAAAGGAAGTTTTGGTGGACGTGTTAGAAAAGAGGTGAGATTCTGTACATTATTGAAAGTGGTGCTGACAGGAATCAAGGGGAACTCCCAAGTTTGTTGGCCTGAGCAACTGGAAAGATGAAGTTATTTACTGAATTTAGATGAGTTTGAGGGAGGAAGTCTGAGCTCTGGGACCAGAGTCTTGTTTCAGATATGCTAAGTTTGAGAAGCATTTTACTGACATTTAAGTGGATATTGTGAGTAGAGAGTTGGGATTCTGAGTCTGGAATTCAGGGAACAGAGTGGCAAGATAGAGACTTAAATTTGGGAGATAGAAGTGATTGGTTACTGAAAACTGGGTAGATAGGAAAGAAGAATGGCATGAGGATAAGAAAATGTTTATAGAACACAGATTTGAGTAGGAATCTCTGTTACAAGGTATTTCAAAAGAGTATTTCAAGAGAGTATTTTAAGAGAGAGGGAGAGGCCCATTATACTCAATGACACTAATTTTTTTTTTATTTTTTAAGTTTATTTTTCTTTTTTTCACATTTTTATTGTTGTTCAAGTACAGTTGTCTCCATTTTTGCTCCATTACTGTTTTTCATTTTAAGTATATTTTACTGATTATGCTATTATAGTTGTCCCAATTTTCCCCCTTTGCCACCCTCCATCAAGTATCCCCCTACCCTCCAGCAATTCCTGCACCACCACCCCACCCATGCTTAGTTCAAGTCCATGGGAAGTACATATAAGTTCTTTGACTTCTCCATTTCCTACACTATTCTTAACATCCCCCTGTCTATTTTGCATATTCCCATCATGCTTCTTAATCACTGTACCTTTCCCCTCTCTCCCCTTCCCCCTCCCCACTGATAATCCTCTAAATGATCTCCATATCTATGATTCTGTTTCTGTTCTAGTTGTTTACTTAGTTTGTTTTTTGTACTTTAGATTCAGTTGTTGATAGTTGTGTTTGTTGTCATTGTAATGTTCATAGTTTTGATCTTCTTTTTCCTAAATAGCCCCTTTAACATCTCATGTAATAATGGCTTGGTGATGATGAACTCCCTTAGCCTTACCTTGTCTGGGAAGCACTTCATCTGCCCTTACATTGTAAATGACAGCTTTGCTGGATAGAGTAATATTGGTTGGTTGCAGGTCCTTGTTTTCATCACTTTGAATACTTCTTGCCAGTCCCTTCTTGCTTGCAAAGTTTCTTTTGAGAAACCAGCTGACAGTGTGATGGGAACTCTTCTGTAGGAAACTCTCTGCTTTTCTCTCACTGCTTTGAAGATTCTCTCTTTCTACCATAACTTAACTATAATAGCCTTAGCAAATTTGAGAAAGAAAAACAAAGTAGGAAGGATCTCAATACCTGATATCAAACTATATTACAAGGTCACCTTAATCAAAACAGTCTGGTACCGGCATAAGAACAGATATGTATATCAATGGAACAGAATAGAGAGCCCAGAAATAAACCCATGTCTTTATGGTCAATTAATATTTTACAAGGGGGGCAGAAGCATGAAATTAAGTAAAATAGCTTCTTCAACAAATGGTGTTGGGAGATCTGGACAGCTACATGCAAAAAAAAAAAAAGAGAAAGAAACTCGACCACCAACTTTACACCATATACCAAAATAAACTCAAGATGGATAAAGGACTTAAATATAAGGTATGGCACCATGAAAGTCCTAGAGGAGAACATGGGCAGGAAATTTTCAGATATTCCACACACAGCAATATTTTTTACCAATATGTTCCCTAGAGCAAGGGACATAAAGGAAAGAATAAACAAATGGGACTATGTGAAATTAAAACAAAAACAAAAAACTTCTGCACAGCTAAAGAACATATCAGCAAAATGAAAACGGAACCAACTGTATGGGAAAATATATTTGTGAATGATATGTCAAGGATTTGAACTTCAAAATATACAAAGAGCTTACACAACTCCACACCAAGAAGACAAACAATCCAATTAAAACATGGGCAAAGGACCTAAACAGATACTTCTCCTAGGAGGACATACAGAGGGTCCAGAGACATATGAAAGGGTGCTCAGCATCTCTAGCCATCAGAGAGATACAAATTAAAACCATAATGATATACCACTTCACACCAGTCAGAATGGCCATCATTAAAAAAATCAACAAATAACAAGTGCTGGAGAGATTGTGGAGAAAAGGAAACTGTAGTACACTTTTGGTGGGAACACAGACTGATGCAGCCAATCTGGAAAGCAATATGGAATTTCTTCAGAAAACTAAAAATGGAATTGCCTTTTGACCCAGCACTTCCACTGCTGGGATTATACCCTACAAATCCTGAAACACCAATTGAAAAGAACCTATGACACCTAATGTTCATAGCAGCATTATGTACAATAGCCAGGTGCTGGAAATAGCCTAAGTGCCCACCAGTAAATGAGTAAATCTAAATCTAAAAATTGTGGTTCATTTACACAATGGAATACAATGCTGCAGAAAGAGGAACTCCTACTCTTCACAACAGCATGGATGGAATTGGAGAGTATTATGATAATTGAAATAAGCCAGTCAATGCAAGACAAATACCATATGATCTCTCCTATAAGTGACACCTAATCAACAAAACAAACAAGTGAGCAAAATAGAACTAGAGACATAGAAATAAAGAACAAACTGACAGTGACCAGAGGGGACAGGGTAGTACGATAAGGGGGGAAAGAAGGGGAAGAGCCAAATCAAGGAACACGTATAAAGGACCCATGGACAAAGACAAAGTGAAGGAGGATTGAAAGTGGCAGGTGTGGAGTGAGTAGGGCAGGGGAATGTAGTGGGAAAAAATGGGGATAACTGTAATTGTACAACAATAAAAAATTTAAAAAATGACTTTCTTTAATCTTTAACATTTTAATTATGATGTGTCTTGGTGTGATTCTCTTTGGGTTTAACTTGTTTGGGACTCTGTGCTTCCTGGACTTGTGTGCCTATTTCTTTTGGTTAATTAGGGAAGTTTTCTTTCATTATTTTTTCAAATAGATTTCCAATTTCTTGCTCTTTCTTTTCTGGGATTCCTATGATTTGGATATTGGCACTTTTGGAGATGTCTCAGAGTGTTCTTATACTATCCTCATTTTTTGAAATACTTGTTTATTCTTTCTGTTCTAGTTGAATGCTCATTTCTTCCTTGTGTTCTAAATCATTGATTTGAATCCTTCCTTCCCTTCACTGTTGTTTCCTTGTGGATTTTTCTTTATTTCACTTACTGTAGCTTTCACCCTTCTCTTACGTTTTTGCCATACTCAATGAGTTCTCTGAGCATCCTGATGACTCTGCATCTGATAGGATGGCTATCTACATTTTGTTTACTTCTTTTTCTGAGGTTTTGTTCTTTTCTTTCATTTGGGCCATATTTCTTTGTCTCCTCAATTTGGCAACTTCCCTGTGTTTGTTTCTGTGTATTAGGTAGAGATGCTTTCACTCCTTGTCTTAGCACACCTGTTGAGTTGTATGGGGCAGAACCTTAGGTATTAGCCAAGGCAGGGCAACTGGCTTCATTGCTTTGTGACTCTGAGGTGGGAGAGAGGGGTCAGATAGAGGACAATGCCTCTGCCTTGCTTCTGGAGGTTTGCCTAATTCTAAGCCAGTGCATGCCCTTTAAACAGACTCCCCCAGGTAACTGTCAGTTTCTTCTGCTGTCCCAACCCCCACTAGTTTTTACAGGAAGAAGTTGTGAGGCTTTATCTTCCTGGTACTGGAATTCTGGGTTGTGTATTCTGGCCTAGAGCTAAGATCAGTTGCTCCCAAGGCATCTGTCTCTGTTTTTATATCCACCACACATGAATATGGAAGCACCCGTTCCATCCCTGCTGCTGCTCCTGCTCCTGCTCCATGTCACACTGTTTCCTCTCTGCCCCAACTCACTGACTCTGCCCCTCTTACCTGTATGGATGAATTTGGCTTCCTTAATCCGTGGTTGTCAGACTTCCATACAGTTTGATTTTCCGGCAGTTGTTGATGGTGTTTGTTTTGTGATTAGTTGTGATTATTCTTGTGTTTGCACAAAGAAGCAAGCATGTCTACCTATGCCTCCACCTTGACCTGAAGTCCTTCAGTCAAGTGATATAATAACTGAAAATTTACCATTAATTTAAGGTAGCATGGTGAATTGTTGTTCTATTTGATGCTGTGCAGAAAACCATAAAAAATGCTAGATATAATATTTTAAAATCTTCTTGAATTCTCCTTGAGCTGGCAAGAAAGCAGAAAATACACAGGAGAAAAATTGTTATGGTAATGCTCTTGAGTAATCAATATAAGAAGGAGTCTTGGCATATAAGTAGAGGAGGCTTTATATAAAAGTTCAGTCATTTTGACAGAAGTAACAGGAAGGAAGATAGCCTGTCTGGGCACAGATATAGGTGGTTGGAAGATATGGTGGTGGGAATGTGTAGTCCTCTTCTGGTAGTTTCCCTTTTCTCAGTGACAGCTGCAGTGAATGCATTAGCTGGGAGTAAAGGTGGAGTTTTGAGAAGAAAGGAGGTATAAAATAATCTCCAGGGAATATTGTAACATTGCCTTGAAGCATTAACCACCCTCTTGAGGTTAGCAGTCATGGATTTTAAGGCCAGTGTGCCAGGGAAACTGTGTGTTTTCTCCAGTTATATTCAGCTGCCTGGGTGCAGGTGTGGTGTAGATTTTGGCTGGTAAGTCAAAGAATGGGTAGGTAAGGAGGGGTGATTATGATGATGCACCATGAAATCTAAGAGGGTAGGGTGAGAAGAGAGAGTAGAAGGAAGATGAGGGAAACTTAGAATTCAAAGCCTCTAGTTTTTTTTTTTATTTTGTCATTGATTATAATCTACCTCCTTCATTAATGTATATTTATCTCTACCTTCCCCAGTTGCTAACGAGCTCATGGCTTATTCTTTGATGTTTCCATCAGATTCTGTAGCAGTTTTTTCTCCAAAGCATGAAATTCATAACTGTCATTTGGATTCTGTTTTCGTATTTTTCTTACTCATTACTCATCAGTTACATTATGTGAACTTTTATTGAAAACTCTTTTTAAAAAGTCAACTCCATGTAAATATTTATAAGGAACTATTCTTCTTCAAAGTGCTACTTTTGGCTAAAGATGTTTTAGCATGTCTAAGGTAAATTAAGCTTTTGACAATATAGCCAATTTTGTTATTAAGTAGATGGATGAAACTAAATATTTTAATAAAGTACTTGGCCTGAACTATTTGATTGGACCTGTGTACATTTAATCAAATGGACCTAACAGTTGCCGGTTTTTCATTTTAATTTTAGGAAAGCCTAGAAGATGAAAAAAAGGCAGTCACTTTCTTTTTGCAAAGTAATATATTTATAATCATTAACAATTTGAAATGTTATTAAAGTTAGATGTGTGTGTCCATTGCTAGAGGGTTCATAGGGTTAGGAAGGGGATATGGAATATAAAAAATGTTAGATCAAAGGTTAGTGGTCATACCTAACATAAAAGTTCAATAGCTGAAAGTATTGTATTGAGGTATAGTACTATAAAACTTTAGTCAATGAATTTGTATTGAATATCTTCCTGTATGTGGTGCTATGCTAGGTGCTGGGGCTCTAGTAATTAAAACAGATAAACAAAAAATAAGATTTTTTCCTATTGTGGGGCTCAAAATTCAATGGTGCTAGAGTCCTTGTGGAGAAAGAATGGGAAGATTTTGGTAACTGACTAAACCAGGGTTTTAGGGAAAGAGGGTTGTGAAAGATCAGAAAGAAGTCTTGATCTTGAGAAGATGTTGACAACTTTTTTAGGAAACGGAAGAGGACTGGGGACAGATGCTTCTTCAGAGGAGCGTACTTTGTTGAAGGGTTCATACAGATATTTGTGTGGAAATTTTCATTGAGAATTAGGTGAAATTGGAGAAAATATATATGATATAGCTGCAATTTTTAGGTGGAAGAGAGAAAAATTTGAGGAAGCAATAAGAAGATTGGTGGGAGAGCTGAGTTACGAGTCAGGCAGTAACAAGAAGGATGCTTATTGTTGCTGCATCTATTAAACAACCAGTACTGGCATACCTTATATGCATAGTTAATTTTAGCCTTTGAATATTAAGTTTGTATTTTCTTCCCATGGCAGATTTGAAATTATATGATAATATAACAAGAAAAAGAAGTTTATTAGGTAGCTTTAAAAATATCAGTTAAATCAAATTTACTTTCAAACATTTGAAATATGCAATAAATGTATAAATGGAAATTTGTTTAGGGATAAGTGAGCTTTTAAAGTATAACTGGATTTTTGAATTTGGTTTACATATTTGTTCTTCTCCCTAATGTTCCTCAAATGTTACTGGGTGATACATTTTGTGTTATCCAGGTTGATGTATTCTCAAAATCTGACCTTCCATTGGCCTGGGGAATGTCTGCTGTGCTGCCCTGATCATTTTGTTTGCATCTTTTTTCATGTTAAACTTTTAGTCTCAATGTCAATTAAGAATTGACATTGGGAGAATCAAAGAGGGGAAAAGAAACTAAGGACTTTTGTCTGCCTGAGACTTTGCTTTCTGGAGCCTCCCCTTCACTCACCCACAATCTTTCTTCCCTCACTTTCCACTCTCTAATCAGTCAGTCTCCTGCCCTAAATCAGCCCCAGCAGTTCTTTCCCTGTTTGATTTTCCTCTTGATCTCTTGCCTACTTGCCAGCTGGTATTTCTGTCAATGGTGTGTTCATAATGGAAATATAACAAGTCCAGTCAAACTGTGTGGCATGCTGAAAATTCTAACCTGTAAACTTGCACATTGCTTAATCCTAAGTAGCATTGATTTTGGATACTCTGAACTGCTTTATACCCCTGGATAGTTAGAATCCATTTGGACTCTCTTCAATTTGTTTCTGAAATATATTTTATAAAGTACTTATTTTAAAAATTATTTCTCTGAAGTATATTCTGGCCAAAAAACACATTAATTTCTAAACTATTTTTTTGGTTGAATAGCTGAAGTTTTAAGTAACCATTTAATTTGTGTTGTTATATCCTTAGAACATCTTTATGTTCTTCTGCTTAGAAAATTGTAACAGCTTGGTAGTATTCAACTTTGACTAGAATGTGTTTTTTACTAATGCACAAGGAAACCGCTTTTAAAAAAATATTTTATTTTATTTTATTTCATTTATTTTTTAATTGCTTTTTAACCATCTTTGAGAAAGATAGTTTCTATTGGGAAAAGTAAGGTATCTCTTTTCAGCATGATAAAAGAAACAGATTCACTCGTAGTATAATCATCTGGTACAGAATTTATTACCCAGATAGCAAGAGAGGAACACAATCACATTTATTCAGTTCTCATTTTCACTCCTACTTAGAGTTCTTTGAAGACTCACTTAATTTTTAGAAAACGATATTGTTTTCTAGGATACTGAATTAAAAAAAAAACAAGTTAAGATTTTTTGTCCTTGGGAATTTTTCCTCCACCTTTCACATGGTGCTTTACACTGTTCATCTAAGAAGTCACTTCAGCAAATTTGCTTCTTATAAGTAGCACAGTATAATTAGGCAATCACCCTGTGTCTAGAGTTGACTAGGGAAAAAAGGTGACAGAACTGCACAATGGGCTCACTATATAAAACAGTGCAAAATTAAAGCCTGAATTTACCTGCTAAAGGAAAGACAGTCACAGTTTACTGTGAAATATTAATGCATGAAAGATAAAAGTAAAAACTGTCTTTAATAGAATTTCTTTGTTAGTCTATTGGGATTAGTAGTAATTGGGTAATTGAAAAGATAAGGTAATGATAAAGATAAAGATAGTCAACAGGGCAATTATTAAAAATGATACACATGTGCCTTAAACAATTTATTTTCTATTAAATATATAAATGCCCATTCACCAGTACTCTGTGATAGCCCCACCATGTTTTCTTTGATTATGATTGAACTGATTTGAGTTCCTGCAGAAATCACACTCATGGTTGATGATTCCTAATTTTAGTGTCTTTAAGTGGAGCAGAACTTAAAGGATGTAAGCAATCTGAGTACAGAATCCTTCTTGATTTTCATGACATTTTCTTCCAATCTTTTACAGTACAAGAACACATATTCAAAGGATTATTTCTATTTTTTTATTTTTAGCCATTTGCCTTTATCACTCAAGTTTTTTCAAATCATTTAATATATTTTTATTGAAAATAATAACTGTACTTTGTCATTATACTTGTGATTTCTAAAATAATTAAATTGCATAGTTAAAATAATAAGTACAACTTGTATAAAGAAGATTGGAGTCATGTGTTGGTCAGAGCTAAACTACACTGCTTAGAAATCTGTGGGCACATCCCAGGCAGTTTGTCAGCTTCCCATGTCATTCATTACATTCTTCTGTAAAACAGAAGAAATAAAAAAAAACATAATTGGTTAAAAGAATTATTCTGATCCACAGATACCAGTAAAATGAAAGGAGTGATGTTTTTAATTTTAAGAAAACTATTCATTCAAAATAGTTTTAAATTTACAGAATATTTGCAGATAGTAGAGGAAGTTCCTACACACCCCACACCATTTTCTCTTACTCACACTAGTGCAGTACATTTGTTACCATTAATTAACTAATATTGATATATTATTATTAATCAAAGTTCCCTCTTTATTAGCATATCATTAGTTTTTATCTAATATTCTCTTTCTGTTCTGGGATACCATCCAGGATACCACATTATATTTAGTAGTTATGACTCTTTAGGCTTCTCTAGACTGACTGTTTTGCAAACTTTCCATATTTCTGATGACTCTGACCATTTTAGGAGCACTGGCAAAATGTTTTGTAAAATGTTTCTCACTTTGGGTTTGTCTGACATTTTCCTCATATTTAGTCTGGGATTATAGATTTTTGCAAGGAAGATCCCAAAGGTAAAGTGCCATTTTTATTGTATCATGTGAAGGGCACCTATCAATAATATTAATATGACTTACTACTGTGGATGTTGCCTTTGATCACCTCGCCTAGGTTTCAGGTTTCTCCTCTGCTGCTTTTCTGTGATTTTTATACTTGGATGATTTACTACACCAAAAGGGGAACATGAGCAGATAGGTAAATTCTTTCAACCATATTATCTTCATGGTAGAATTATATAGTTTGGCCTCTTAATGAGGAGTTAGTGAATAGCTGAAAGAAGTATAATAAATGTCATCTTAGCATTCCTATGGAATTCCAGTTTTGCATCTTGTTTCATGAGCTTTAGTATTTAAATGAAGTAAACACAGTCTCCAGAGATGATTTTGGGCAGTGGTTTCGAAGGAAAATGGAATACTATGGTGGCAAAGTTGTGCTTCTGCAGTTGTATGATTCAAGATTTCATGCTCAAACTACACATGCCATTTCTTAGTTCAGTTCAATTTGAATTTGTGGTTAGTGTTTTATGACAATTAAAATTTTTTCTTGCTACTCTTGAATGTATTCAGCAAAACTGTACTTGATAATCAATTGCCTTGCAGCAATTGAGTGGATGACCAAGGCTGATGAAGCATTGATAAGTTCATTGCTCTACCTGCAGATCATCCCTAATATGGAAAGTGATTTCAATATGGTGTAAAGAGTGTTGTGCTATTGACCTAAGATGCAAACCACAACAGCTCATATCTCATATTTTAGAGAAATTTCACAAAATTTGAGAAAAAATTTTTAATAAGCAATCAGACTCCTACATTATGTCAATCTATTGGGAATGTTTTATTAAAGTTTCTTTTAAACTTATATTTAGAGAGAGAGGAAAGGAAGGAGAGAAACATCAATGTGTGGTTTCCTCTTGTGTGACCCCAAGTGGGGACTTGGCCTACAACCCAGGCATGTGCCCTGACTGGGGATCAAACTGGTGACACTTTGGTTTGCAGCCCACACTCAATCCACTGAGCTATACCAGCCAGGGATTGTTAGGAATATTTTAAATAGAACACAGAGAGATCTCTAAAACTCAGAGACCATCTATTGCCTTTGTGGGCCTGGAAATACCGTAAGGATGTTAAATAAACTTCCTTTTACCTAAATTTCTGGGATAAGATGTGAAAATATTTCATTTTATTTTATTTTTAAAATTATTTTATTGTTATTCAATTACAGTTGTCTGCATTTTTCCCCCACTGCTCCCCACACCCCAGCCAAACCCACCTCCCTCCCTTACTTCCACCCTCCTCCTTGGTTTTGTACATGTGACCTATATAGTAGTTCCTGAAAACCTTTCCCGAATTGTCCCTTCCCCCCTCCCCTCTGGCTATTGTTAGATTGTTCTTAATTTCAATGTCTCTGGTTATATTTTGCGTGCTTGTTCATTTCGTTAATTATGTTCCAGTTAAAGGTGAGATCATATAGTACTTGTCTCTCACTCCTGACTTATTTCACTTAGCATAATGCTCTGCAGTTCTATCCATGCTATTAAAAAGGGTAGGAGCTCCTTCTTTCTCTCTGCTGTGTAGAAAAGGGAACCCTAGTGCACTATTGGTGGGAATGAAGACTGGTGCAGCCACTGTGGAAAACAGTATGGGACTTCCTCAGAAAACTAAAAATGGAACTGCATTTTGACCCAGTGATATCACTGCTGGGATTATATCCTGAGAGCCCTGAGACACCAATCCAGAAGAACCTATGCACCCCAATGTTCATAGCAGCACAATTTACAATAACCAAGTGCTGGAAGCAACCTAAGTGCCCATCAGTAAATGAATCGATCAAAAAATTATGGTACATTTACAATGGAAAACATTTCATTTTAGAATTGAAATTCCTTTACCTTTCCTAAATAACAATGATGTCTTAACTCTCAAAAAAGATCAGAAACAGTGGTTGTGGCAGTTTAAACTTAATTCTACATTACTGACACGAATGTAAAATGAGGCTGGGGCCCATTCTTTTCAAGATTTTTTTCTTCTGTAGCTCAAAGGCCTTTATTTTCAACTCCATGTTGACCAAATATGGAATTCATGCATCTATTTCTCCAATATTTTCATGACGTAGATAGCTTCAGTGTGAACTTAACCTTGGGTGGCTAAATGATGTGAATAGCTTACTGATCATTCAGATATAATCTTACTAATTCTATGTTGGTGTCTTGGTTCTCTGCCTATTGCTGGACTATTTACTCCCACTGATATGATAAGCATATAAGTATGATGCAAAACATTTTTGGGCAGAGGCAGCATGGTGCTGTGAAAACAGCTTTGGAGGGGAAATCTTAAGAGCTGGCTTTATTGCTCTCTCTGACACTTCTAGTTCTGTGACCCTGAGAAAGATCCTAATATTTGATTTGTGTTTCCTGGGGAAGAATGAAGGGACAATTATAACTTCCTTGACTATATTTAGAAAAGTGGCTTTAGGATCTAGTGCATGATAATTGTGCAAATATATTATAAACTAGACAGTATTGGACAAAGTAAAAGGGAGACTGGAATACTGCTAAGGGTCAAGGAAAAGTCTCCAGGGATCCTTTCTACCTATACCATGCATGGTTAGGTATCACAGTGCCAGGTGTGGGGAGGATCTGTGCTGTTAAAAATCCATGAACCTGAAAGACAGAGAAGAGCATGGATTTGTTAGTAATACAGAGAACATCTCCAAGCCCTAACCTTAGATTAATAGGCACTTCAGTGACATCAGCGTTCAGAAGTACAATTTTCTGTTTAACAAATGTCCAATGACAATAATCATGTTGATTAGGAATACACTATAGAAGTTGGAAGTTGAACAACATGATTTTTAGGGTCCTTCTAGTATTTAAATTTTATGGATGACCAACTTAATCAGTTACTTAAATTGATGTAATCCATAGACTAATGGTGGAAAAATAGAAATACATGTTTTGAAATATTTTGAATAATGTGTCCATATTTAAATCACTTTGGGTTTTAAGATGAGAATACTAACACGGAACTCACTCTGTGTCAGACATTGTTCTAAATGGTACCTTAACTCATTAGTATTCACACTAACCTTATGAGGAAGGTAAGGAAACTGAGGCACAGAGAGATGAAATTATGTGATTAAGGTCACATAGCTGGCGGTTAGGGAGGCGGAACTTGGAAAATCAGTATAAGTATTAAAGAAAAATTAAATTGGAAAGGTGTCACTAATAGGCTTATGGGGAAAAAATGCTGTTCTGAGAATTGGAAAAATAGTGGAAATACAAAGGAGGATTGGCAAACACATATTGACAATCCAGGACCAGTAACTACTCAAATAGTAAAGCACAGGTGATAAAGTCAGGAGAAGGGAATACCATTTTATTGAGTAAATGTCCTTGAAATTAACATTTGGAATGTATTTCTTTTTAAAGTAAATATTAGATAATTCATTGCTAATATTTAAACATTTTTTGGATAAGGCAATTTCTGTTATCATCATATTTAGGTTATAGACTTGATTTAAAAAAAATCTCCTTCAGAAGAAAGGCCAGTGAAAGACAAAGATTAAGCAAGAGAAAAAATGACTATTATTTTAAGAAAATTATTTGTTAAAAATTAATAGGAAAAATATTTGATCATACTTGAGTAAATATGTTTTCTCATTGACTTCAGCACTTTAGTTGTACCAGATAATTCATAAATTTATGCCATAAGATTTTGACTTGAAGAAAACACTTGTGTTATGATTACACAAAAGTTACTGTTTCCATTTGTTAATAAATTTTTTCCTGGTATTTGTGGATTTTAGTATTTTTTCACATTTCAGTTTTTAAGTTTCTGCTTCTGTACTTTCCCCTGAATGTTTATGAAAAACTCCTGTAGTTATGACAGGTTGCATGATTTTTACCCCCTCTGTGCACTCAGTTTGTGTATTACTATATCGCATGACATTTTGAATCAAACACTGCTAGCACAAAGCTGCCATCAGCAGCTGATGCCAAAAAACATTCATTATAACACTTCTCAGCATGCTAGTGAGAGCACTTCACAGAAACAGATTTCAAGCCATTGTTCTTTTCTATTTTTGCATATCATACAGCAAAAAAGAATGCAAAATAAAAGGAGATTTATTAGAAAATGATGCCTTAGTAAAAAGTTGTAAAACAAGTGATTCTTTGTTTGTGAAGGTCATGTGAAATCTGCATTATAAACAACATCTCAGAGGCCTGTTCCCCTCCTCTCTTATTTTCCCAAATGATTTTCAAGAGGCATCTTTCTTCAGTCTTTGATTACATTAAGGGGCACACTATTTACACATCTGGAAACAAATATACCCTCAGCAGAAAATCATGAAATGAGATGTACATCCTACATTTGCTTAAGAGATAGTCTGTTAATATCAAAATGTTGGCACAGCAAATGCAGTATGCAAGGTAGCAACAATGGGAATGGATGTATTTTATTTTATTATTTTTTATTGTTGTTCAATTACAGTTGTCCCCATTTTTCCCACATTACTCTCTGCTGCCCTACCCACACCTCACCTCCCGCATTCAATTCTCCCCCACTGTTGTCTTTGTCCATGAATGGAAGGCTTTCTTTAAAAGAAGACAAAATACAAATTTAATAAACAAGATGTGTCATTTTCTATTTTTGAGAGTGCTGAGTCTGCAACTATCAGCAAATTTAAGTTAATTCATTTTACAAAGTTAATGGGCTGGAATTGAACAAAAGTAATTTTCATCTCAGCTTGATGAATACATATCAAGTGCTCCTTAAATCCTTGGTTCCTGCACAGAATGTTGTGACTTCAGTTTAACGGGGTGGGGCAAATGTTACATATATCAATTGGAAAGAAATCAGAGCCATTGCTATGGTCGACTGCTTTCTGAAGAGATGCCAACTCCTTGGCTTTTACCCACCCTGCTGTTGATTACATAGGTTAATTCCACATTTTGAAAACATGTATTCATATAGAGATGTTTCTTACCCTGCTGAGTCTCAAACCCATTGTTGCAGATGAAGTAATTTTTTTTGTCTGGTGTATAATGTTTTGCTAACTTTTGACTTGGAAATCACAAAGTCTTACAAAGCCATAAGGGAAAAGCTAAGAATTCATGTTTATTGAGTACTTAGTAGGTGTATGACATCGCGTAGTAAATACTTTACGCATGAAAACTCACAGCAAGGTGATGTGGATATCTCCTTGAAACATAGTAATCTAGTACTATCTGTGGAAACTGTTATATTTGAAATCCTAGAGGATAATAATGTGAAAGATTTACCCTCAAGAAGAATAATACATTTAAATATCTTTCTTTGAAAATTTCCATAATTATTTTGCTCTGGAGTGTATGTTAGAACATGTTTGATTGGTAAAATTTGACTTCTCTTAATCTCTGTAAATATTTGTCAGTTCATTTAAATTCACAAAAAGCAGCCCTTTTATTAATAATAACAAAGCCCCGTAAAATTGGGGCTTCCATTGGTGGAATATGATCAAGCTATTTTCAGAAATTTATCAGCAAATTTCTGAGAAAAGAATTAAGAATGGGAGGACTAGTTTAGCATTGATCCCGGCTGTATGTTAATAATTAGATGCAAGCCAGAGGAGCACATTTGTACTGGCTCTGGTTAGCTGGCGTTTTTGCAGCATTTGGGATTGGGCAAAAGGGCCCGGGGTCACAAACCAGGCTGGCTCTACATTGTATCAATGTGAAATCAACATTAATGTGCTGGTTCATTACAGCCACTCTGAAACCTTTCTCTCCTCTTTTAAGTGTTTCCAAGTTCTGTTCAAAGAAGGCTGAGTGGAATTTACTTGAGCCTGTAGGAGGGGTTGTGGGGGGTCTTCTAATTGCATATCTGATGGACAAAACCAGAATATGGGAGGAGACCTGCCCAAGGACCTGTTAAATCCTCCCAAGTGCACTGTAGCTATTGGTTCCTGTGCTCTGTCTTTTTTGCTGGCCTCATTCTTAGGATCCCATGTTATTCAGATTATGTCCTTGAAATTGTTCCCTCAGTTTTCCCAGTGTAGCTTGATAATCATGTGGGTTTTTTAGTGTAGTGGATGAAGATTATCTGGTTCTTAAACATTTTATTTCTTAATCTATTTTAATTTATGTTTATGTATTTATTTATTTACTTCGATAGATAAAAATTCTTGAGACAAGGAAGAAATAAGCTCCACCACGTTTCTCTTAGAAATCTTCCAGACTTTTTTCTCCCAAACTTTCTGAACATGCTAGCAAGTTCCTTTCTCTGCATTCACTGAGAAATGTAAATGCAATTTCTCTCCTGTGAAGTTTAGGGTTGAGCTGAGTGTATAAAATGACTAAGGTAGTATTTAAGCTTAGTATATTTGAAAATAAGAAAATGTTTAGTTTTATTTATTTATTTATTTATTTTGTATTTTTGTTCAAGTACAGTTGTCTTCATTTTCACCCCAGTACACCCCCCACCCCACCCATCCTCACCTCCCACCCTCGAACCTATCTCTTTGGCTTTGTCCATGTGTCCTTTATGCATGCTCCCTGATGACCCGTCCCCTATCATCCCCTATTATTCTTCTCCCCCTTCCTCTCTGGTTTCTATCAGTTTGTGCAAAATACAACCAGAGACATTGAAAATGTTTAGTTTTAAATTTCAATGATAGTTTACACAGGCACAAAGAGAATTTGTAAAGTTATTTTGAGTTCTTGGTAGTTAAATAATTTCAACAGTTTGTAGCTAAAAAGCTAGAGAATCTATATTAATTATTCATTTTAGAAAATATATCTTTTTTTGCTTTTAGACTCATAAATAAATATGCAGCTTAAATAAGCATTTTGTTTAATTTTAATGTTTTCCTTTTGATTAAAAAAACTTTATGTTAAAGTGAAACAAAGTAAAAAAGAGTAACTTTGTTTTTCAAAATTTTATTGTTTATATACCATATTTGATTTCTGTAACATTGTATGTCCCACTAAAGGACAATTATAAACTATACAGGTGTGCATAGGGCTATGAGACATATAGCTGTCACCTACATAGGGTTATTCTCTGCTGCTGATATGCCATCTTTGAGGTACAGTTCCTCTGGCAAGGACAGGTGACAGCTGCACAGGATGAAATAATTATGTGATATAAAGAAGGGTGTGGAAGAACAAGGCACTAAAACAACTAGGTAAGGGTGACATGGCCTTGGATCTACCTCAAGGTTGTACTCCATCACTTGCTCAGACATCATTCAAGATTACAGCTAGGTCTTGTATACGCAAAGGGATACGATGCTACATCAAGGGTGGACTCAGAGACATGGAGTTAGCACCATAAAAAAGTAGATCAGGTCCAGAGAGCCAAAGATGAGATGTTCCTCTGAGCCTTAAGAGTTATTGAATATTGTATCCAAAGGCTGGGCTGGGAAAAGAGCAGGTGTTACAGTTTTAATAATGTGCCATGTGACCTATTTTACTTATTTAACTGAACTTTCTTTTGACAATTAAGTCACTTTCTAAATATCCTGAACTTAATGGGAATTACTTAACCCTTTAAAACTAGCATGTTTTGGCCTCATTAGAGTCTTAGTGAAAGAGAGAGAGAAAAAAGGGGAGCCAACAAATTCACTCATGCATAAATAAGTTAGCCATGGTATTAGGAGAACCATAAATTATTCAGCAGTGGTTTATCTAATAAACATGTGTTGAGTGCCCACAATGTACAGAGAACTGTTCAAAGCCTGAACCTGTGTTGGCAAATAAAAGGTGACTCCAAATCTGTTCCTGGGGGTCATAATAGCCTAATGCAGGGGTCAGCAAACTATAACCCCATTGGTCAAGTCCACTGCCAAATGTTTTTGTATCAGTCACAGACTAAGATTTAAAAAATCAAAAGAAGTCTAGTATTTTGTGCTATGTGAAAAACTATGTGATATTCAAATTTAGGTGTAAGGGTACTGAAACACAGTTACTGGAACATAGTCACACGAATTCATTTATGTATTGCTTATGGCAGTTTTTGCAGTAGAGTGACCTGCCTGAGTAAACAGAGAACTTTTGGTCCATGACGGCTGAAATGTTTAATATCTAACTCTTTACCAAAACAATTGTCAATAGGTTTTCTAATTGGTTAGAAAGGCATTAAGCAATAAAGTGAATTAAGCCTGTTAAAAAAAAAAAAGAAAGGCATTAAGCAGATTATTACACCATCAAAACAAGTATGTGGTGAGTGCTGCGCAAGAAGGGTATACACATTGGCATTACTATCTTCATTACTTTTTGTCTAATATTTTATAGGCCTCACAAGAGACCACACACTCAAGGAGTGATGCACAAATTATAATTGGTAATGTAATTCTAGTAATACTAAGTATATAGGAGTTTTTGAATGGATATTTTCTAATCTGGTATTAAAGATATACAAGGCAAAGGGCCAGAAATAAGTTTAATAACATCTTTGATGCTCAAGCTTTTATTGGCTAACCTTAGCACCTTGGCACTTATTGATAATGCAGTTGAAAAAGAAAAATGACAAATTCAGAGTACAAAGAAAAATGTTGAAGGATATCCACTTTTACAAATGGTAAAAGATACCACTGGTACAGACATATGAAATGATAGAAGTGCATTTTGTTCCATAAATAAGCAAAAAGTTCTTATTTTTTGAGGTGACTATTTAAAATTTAGTGACTTTTCTCCCTGAGGGATTGAAAGTACATTTAAATTTTTAAAAATATTTTTATTGAATTTATTTGGTTTACATTGGTTAATTACATAGATTTCAAGTGTATATTTCTGTAATACATCATTTGTATATTGTATTGGGTTTTCACCACCCATATTCTGGTATCTTTCTGTCACCATTTTTCTCCTCTTTACCTTCTACTTGCCTTGCCTTTTCCTCTGGTAATCAACATACTGTTGTCTGTGTCTGCGATGTTTTTTCTTTTCTTATTCCCTTCACCTATTTTACCTACCCATCCCCCAGCCCCCACCCCCAATAGTCGTCAGGCTGTTCTCTGTATCTACATCTGTTTCTATTTTGTTTGCTTATTTTTGTTCATTAGATTACACATATGTTAAATCGTATGGTTTTTGCTTTTTTCTGACCGGCTTATTTAACTTAGCATAATACTCTCCAGGTCCATCCATGCTCTTGCAAAAGGGAAAATGTCCTATTTTATGCTTGAGTAGCATTCCATTGTGTGAATATGCCATTGTTGTTTTTCTCCACTCATCTACTGATAGGCACTTGAGTTGCTTTCAAATCTTGGCTATTGCAAATAGCATTGCAATGAACACAAGAGTTCATATATTCTTTTGAATTAGTGTTTTGCATTCTTGATACATTCCCACGAGTGGAATTGTTGGGTCATAAGGCAATACCATTTTCTGAGAAAACTCCATACCACTTTCCACAGTGGCTGCACCAGTCTGCATTCCTACCAACAGTGCACAAGGGTTTCTTTTTCTCCACATCCTTGTCAACACCTATTGTTTGTTGATTTATTGATGATAGTCATCATGATAGATCTTATGATAGAGGTGATATCTTATTGTGGTTTTAATTTGCATTTCTCTGATGATTAATGATGTTGAACATCTTTTCATGTGTCTATTAGCCATCTCTATGTTCTATATGGAGAAGTGTCTTTTCAGGTCCTTTGCCCCTGTTTAAAATTTTGATTATTATTATTAGTTTGGTGTTGAGTTGTTGGAGTTCTTTATAAGTTTTGCATATAAACCCCTTATCAGATGTAACAGGGGCAAATATGTTCTTTCATTCAGTGGGTTGTCTTTTAATTTTGTTGATGGTTTTCTTTCCTGTGCAAAAGCTTTTTTGTTTGATGTAATCCCATTTGATTTTTTTCTTTTATTTCCCTTCCCCGAAGAGATATATCAGAAAAAATATTGTAATGAGAAATATCTGAGATTTTACTGCCTATATTTTCTTCTAGGATTTTTTACGATTTAAGGTCTTACATTTAAGACTTTAAACAATTTTGAGTTTTTTTCTTGTGCATGCTGTAAGGAGGTGGTCAGTTTCATTTTTCTTTTGTACCTATCTGTCTACTTTTCCCAACACTATTTATTGAATAAACTGCCTTTACCCCTTGTATGTTCTTGCCTTCTTTGTAAAATATTAGTTGGCCATAAAGGCAAGCATTTATTTATAGGCTCTGTGTTCTGTTCCAATGACCTATATGTCTGTTCTTATGCTAGTATCAGGCTATTTTGATTATAATGGGCTTGTAATATAGTTTGATAGCAGGTAGAATACCTCCAACTTTGCTCTTCTTTCTCAAGATTGCTGAAGGTATTTAGGGTCTTTTGTGGTTCTATAAAATTTTTGGAATATTTGTTCTAGTTCTGTGAAATACGGCATTGACATTTTGATAAAAATTGTGTTGAATCTATAGATTGCTTTAGGTAGTATGGACATTTCAATAATGTTAATTCCTCCAATCCATGAAGATAGCTTATGCTCTCACTTATTTGAATTTTCCCTAGTTTGTTTCTTGAGTATCTTATTGTTTTCTGAATACAGTTTCTTTACCTCCTTGATTAGATTTATTCCTAGGTACCTTTGTTTTTGTTGTTGTTTTGTTGCAATTGCACATGGGGTTTATTTGTTTTAATTCTCTATTATTATGGAATAGTGAAAAAGGTAAGTGAATATCTTACTTTGCATTTTCAAATTAGTACAAAGTTGAATCAAATTAGTACAAAGTTTGAATTCATCTTTGAACTTTGAATCAGTTTTCCTGTTAATTGTAGAAATTACAAGGATATATGATAAAGTCTACCTAATTATGGTAATTGTTTTCATGATTTTGAAATAGGTTTCAGTTTTCAGGTTTACATGATTACAAACCACTTAATCAGTTTTTCCTGATCATAATTGAGAGAAATAAAGCTAGATAAAATAAAACCCCTGTTTCAAAGTGGTAGTGATATAAAATAAAATACCAGGAAATGTAGAAAAAAAATTGAATTTTTAGATTCTTAGACAAATTCAACTTCAAAGATAACTATATTCTCTGATGAAAACTTTTTTTTTAAATCACCCATCCTCAAAAGATTGTAGTTCATTTGTGTAACTTTAAAATATTCTTATGTATTCATCAATCAGTCAATTATTGAGTTCCTGAAGTGTGCCAGGCATTGTGCTTGATGCTTGGAATAATAAGATGACTAAAGAGAGTTTCAAAAGGTAGAACTCCAATAGCCAATAATTATCCTTCTAAAGATAAGTCTTTTAATTGGATGAATGGCTAATTCAACTAATGAATTACTGAGTAGTTTTACCAGACTCTTATTTTTAAAATTCCACTTGATATGTTTTTATGTCTTCCAGATCATTTATATTAAAAGAACATTTTGAAATTAAATATTTAATTTAGACATTTGATCAACTAAGATATTTTCTTATTATAAAGAAATAGATTGTTATGTAATCTGCCCTACAGTTCTGGTCTGAAATTTAAAAAATTACAAGTAAAAAATATTTGAGAAGGAAAAATGTCATGGCATTAATAGAGATGTTTTCATAAAGTATTACTGAACAGTTCCTATGAAACAGATATGTTAATAGTGATTATGTCTCAAATAATGTCATTAGCTAAAATGGGTTGTGTATCTAGGCTACAGCCACATTCAATTTCACACTCTTTGTCTAAAGCCAAACAGAGCACATGCAAACATGTTGTATGCCTACACAACATTTTCAGAAAGCTCAGAGAAAACCCAAAATATATGCAAGGGACTTGGTGGTCTTAAATTATAAGCCTTCTTTCCAATTACTATCACTATTAAAACTGAAACTTCTCAATTGTTGTTGACTATGTGTCAAAAATAGGGAGGACTTATGAGAGACAAAATATATTCCATGTGTTTTCACCAGACAAGAAAGAAGAAAATGTTTGCTTCCTTTAGAAGTGAATCCAAAGGATAGTGTTCATAGGATGGCTTTTGTGGACTTACACAAAGTGCCTGAGATACTTTATATTAAATATTATTTAAATTAACAAATACTAGAATATAATCATAATTTTTGTTATCCCACAAGTGATATCTTCACTCAACAGTGAAGTAAATTTTAATAAAAAAAATTTTGAGCACTTTTTGTGCACCACAGATGAATAGGTTAATGGGAAAAGTAGGATGATTTGGAATACTTCTTTTCAGTCCTTTATTGCCTGTATTGTTTCTTTTGAGAAATGAGCTGGTAGCTTCATGGGACCTCCTTTGTAGGTAACTCTTTCCTTTTCTCTTGCTGCTTTTAAGATTCTCGCCTTACCTTTAATCTTGGGTAATGTAATTATGATGTGCCTTGGGGTGTGCTCCTTGTGTCCAACTTCTTTGGGACTCTGAGCTTCTTGGACTCCTGGAAGTATACTTGCTTTGCCAGATTGGGGAAGTTTTCTTTTATTATTTTTTCAAATAATTTTTCAATTTCTTGTTCTTCTTCTTCTCCTTCTGGCTCCCCTATGATTCAGATTTTGGAACATTTAAAGTTGCCCCATAGGTTTCTAAGCCTCTCAACATATTTTTGAATTCTTGTTTGGACCTACATTCAAGATTACTCTACCCAGCAAAGGTATCATTTAGAATGGAAGGGCAGATAAAATGCTTCCTGGATAAGGTCAAGTTAAAGGAGTTCATCATCACCAAGCCCTTATTATATGAAATGTTAAAGAGACTTATCTAAAGAAAAGAAGATCAAAAACTGTGAACAGTTAAATGACAACAAACTCACAACTATCAACAACTGAACCTAAAAAACAAAACAAAACAAAAACAAACTAAGCAAACAACTAGAACAGGAACAGAATCACAGAAATGAAGATCACATGGGGGCTTATGAGGAGGGGAATGGGGAAAAAGTACAGGGTATAAGAAGTATAAACAGTAGGTACAAAATAGATGGGGTGAGGCTAAGAATAGTATAGGAAATGGAGAAGCCAAAGAACTTGTATATACAACCCATGGACATGAACTAAGTGGGGGATGCAGGTGGGAGGTTCAGTGCAGGGTGAGGGAAAAAAAAGGGAGAAAAAAATTGGGACAACTATAATAGCATAATCAATAAAATATATTTAATAAAAGAAAATGCAGGATGACAAATATCACTTCCATTGATATATTCATTTAACAAATATCCATTAGGTGTTTTATATGAGCAGTCCACACTGGTGAACATTGTGAGTGACAGAAGTAATATTACATCGTCTTTGGCCACAGAGAATTATCACGTAAGATGCTCATGCATAAAAATAAAACATTTTGATAAAATATATGACTAAGTACAACATACAGATAATAAATACTGTCGCTATTTTAGCCTTTATTAAACACTCATAAGGAATTCAGGACAGAGGATGTGGGCATCTGGTAAGAATGTTCAGTGATTGTCTAGGATCTTTGGTCCCTTAAGTTAAAGCATCCATTGATCAGATAGATTACTCCGTCTATAAGGTTGGAGCTTGCCCTAAACAATGAGACCTATTTTGCCATCATTCAGAGAATATTCTAGAAATCTCAGAACAACAGTTCAGGGACATTCTTTTTTGCTGTTGCTTTTGCAGTTGAACATTATTCTATGAAGTCACCCTCTCCTTGGTCCTTGTTACCATCCTGCTACCTTGTATTACAATTTCTGCAATTACATCTCTGCTTGCCTTGAAGTATCTGCCTCGGCTTCACACTTTGTGTAACTAGTAGTTGTAACTCTGGACAAATTACTTACTCATTTTTTGCTTGCATTTTACATTTGTAAAATGGAAATAAAAGTGCTATCTACCTTATTGGAAGTTACAAGTTAAGAACACTTAGAACAGTGCCTGGAACTTATTAAGTGCTATACAACTATTAAAATGTATTGAAGTATTATTTGGGCTAGTTTATACAGACATGGCTTATTCATTCACTGATAAACACAGAGTTTAATAACAAAAGGGTTTAAGAGAAAAGTTCAGGGCAAAGATTGTGTGTATTAATTCTTAGTGTGACTTTCCAGGTTATTCAGAAGCCAGTTTTATTGTTGGTGTGATAACATGTCAACTAGTTTTTTTTTTCTTTTCTCTACTTTTATTTATATTTTAAAGTATATTTTATTGATTATGCTATTACAGTTGTCACATTTTTTTCCTCCCCTTTTCACCCCTCCACCCTGCACCTTCCCCACCATCTACCATTCTACCCCACCCTGCCCCACTTAGCTCATCTCCATGGGGTGTATATATAAGTTCTTTGGCTTCTGCATTTCTTATACTATTCTTAACCTACCGCTGTGTATTTTGTGCCTGCCAATTATGCTTCTTATTCCCCGTAATTTCCCCCCCACTCTCTCCCTCCTCTTCCCCACTCATAACCTTCCATGTGATCTCCATTTCTGTGATTCTCTCCTTGTTCTAGTTTTTTGCTTATTTTTTGTTTCTTAGGTTCAGTTGTTGATAGTTGTGTATTTGTTGTAACTTTATGTTTATAGTTTTGATCTTCCTCTTTTTCTTAGATAAGTTCCTTAACATTTCATATTATAAGTGCTTGGTGATGATGAACTCCTTTAACTTGACCTTATCTGGGAAGCACTTTATCGGCCCTTCCATTCTAAATGAAAACTTTGCTGGAGGGAGTAATCTTGGATGTAGATCCTTGACTTTCATTACTTTGAACACTTCTTTCCATCCACTTCTTGCCTGTAAGGTTTCTTTTGAGAAGTCAACTGACAGTCTTGTGGGAACTCCTTTGTAGGTAACTCTTCCATTTCCTCTTGCTGCTTCTAAGATTCTCTCCTTATCTTTAATCTTGGATAATTTAATTATGATGTGCCTTGGTGTGGGCTTCCTTGGATCCAGTTTCTTTGAGTCTCTCTGGGCTTCCTTGACTTCCTTTGAGTCTATTTCCTTTGTCAGATTGGGGACATTTTCCTTCATTATTTGTCAAATAAGTTTTAATTTCTTTCTCTTACTCTTCTCCTTCCTGCACTTCTATGATTTGGATGTTGGAGCATTTAAAGTTGTCCGGGAGGTTCCTAAGTCTCTCCTTATTTTTTTGAATTTTTGTTTTTTAGTTCTGCTCTGGTTGGATGTTTATTTCTTCCTTTTGTTCAGACTTATGATTTGAGTTCTTGTTTTCTTCCCTTTGCTGTTAGTTCCCTGCATATTTTCTTTTATTTCACTTTGTATAACCTTCATTTTTTCCTTCATTTTGTGACTGAGCTCAATCATTTCTGTGAGCATCCTGATTACCATTGTTTCAAATTCTGCCTCAGATAGGTTGTCTATCTCCTCATTGCTTAGTTCTTTTCCAGGAGTTTTTATCTGTTCCTTTATTTGTGTCATATTTCTTTGTCTCAGCACACCTGTTACATTGTAAGGGGAGGAGCCTTAGGTATTTGCCAGGGCGAGGGAACCCTCTTTGCTGTGTTGTAGTGCTGTCTGTGGGGGAGAGGCCTGAGAGGGAACAACGCTGCTTGGTTGGCTCTTGCCCCACTTTCTGTCATTGCTTTCACTTTCTACAAGCAGATTTTGCCTTTTCAGGTGCTGATTTGCAGGTGAGAGGGCTTGTGTATGTTCTAGGACCCCATGGGCCTGTCCAATGGACGCTCCTGTGAGACTGAGATTTTCTCCTGCTACCACAACTCCACAGATTTTTTTACAGCAAGAGGTTTTGAGCCATCCCCTGCTTCACCTGAGCGATCTGCCACCTTGCTGTGTGTGTCCTTAATGCCTGGTTTCCCATCTCCCCCTCTCCTACTGGTCTGTATGAATGTTTCTTTAAGTTTTGGGTTGTCAGAGTTCCATGAAGTTTGACTTTCTGGCAGTTCTGATTGTTTTTTTTGTTTTCAAATTGTTTGTTATACTTCTTTTGGTTGTCTGAGGAAGTGAAATGTTTCTACCTACAATCCCAACTAACTTTTATCCTACCAATTATTAGTTCCTCCTACTTCTAGAAAAACACATGTATAAATACAACCAAGAAAGTTACTTTTCTAGATTTTTATTATTTCCAGAAAAACAGTTACCATTAATATATTTCATATAACACTGTGTGTGTGTGAGAGAGAGAGAGACTAAAGATCTATAACATTGCAATAAGAAACAATGATTATATTATTTAGGGTCTTCTGTACTAATTAGTTAGTAAGATATATCATTTAAAATTTTAAATGGAGAACAGACATTTTTCCAAGGTAGACATACAGAGGATCCAGAGACACATGAAAAGATGCTCAATATCACTAGCTATCAGAGAGATGCAAATTAAAACCACAATGAGATACCACCTCACACCATTGAGAATGGCCATCATAAACAAAGCAACAAATAACAAGTGTTGGAGAGGTTGCAGAGAAAAAGGGACCCTAGTACACTGTTGGTGGGATTGCAGACTGGTACAACCACTATGGAAAACAATATGGAATTTCCTCAGAAAACTAAAAATGTATCTGCCTTTTGAACCAGCAATTCCACTTCTGGGACTATATCCTAAGAACCCTGAAACACCAATCCAAAAAATCTATGTACCCCAATATTCATAGCAGCACAATTTACAATAGCCAAGTGCTGGAAGCAACCTAGGTGCCCATCAGTAAATGAATGGATCAAAAAACTATCAGCATGGATGGAACTGGGAAACATTATGCTGAGTGAAATAAGCCAGGCAGTGAAAGATAAATACAATATAATCTCACCTTTAACAGGAACTTAAACAACAAAACAAAGAAACAAGCAAAATATAGACAAAGACACTGAAATAGAGGGCAGGCAGAAAGTGACCAGAGGAGAGAGAAGAGGGAGTTTCAGGGGAAAAGGGGAAGGGTTTACAGGAACAAAGTTAAAAGACACATGGTCAAAAACTAGGGGGAGGGTGGTAATGGGAGGGAAGTTGGGAGGGAAGGGTGGATGGGCTGGATTGGTAGTAAAGGGGAGAAAACTACTTGAACAATGATTAAAATAAAAAAATAAAAATAAAAAAATGTGCGAAAAAGAAAATAAACTATGTTACATTTTCACAATGGAATTCTATGCAGCAGAAAGAAAGAAGGAGCTCTTACCCTTTGCAACAGCATGGATGGAACTGGAAAGCATTATGCTAAGCAAAATAAACCAAGTGGTGGAAGACAAATATGATCTCACCTTTAATAGGAACCTAATCAACAAAACAAAGAAACAAGCAAAATATAACCAAAGACAATGAAATAGAGAACAGGCTGAGAGTGTTCAGAGGGGAGAGGGGAGGGGATTTCAAGGAAATTTCAGGGGAAAAGGGGAAGGGTTTACAGGAACAAGTATAAAGGACACATGGATAAAAACTAGGGGCAGGTGGAAATGAGAGGGAAGTGGGGAGGTCTGGGTGGGTGGGCTGGGATGGGAGTAAAAGATAGAAAATTGTACTTGAACTATAATTAAAATAAAATTTAAAAAATTTTAAATGGAATAAAGGAGAAAACACAAATTTACCACAGTGTTTCCTGAAGTTCCTGTGCCAGTTCTGTTTATGTAGCATCTCTCTGCCCTTGGTTATTTTTTTGTCATAGGAACATAATGTTAAAGATCATCTGGTTATATCCACTTTATTTGCAGGTGAAAGTAAGTGTCAACAATTTTTGACTATCTACTGTATTCTGGTACTTTATACACATTATTCCATTTAATATTCACAATGATAGTACAATGTGCTTATATTATCTTCATTTCACAGTGGGAAAATTGAGACTTTGGAAGGTTAAGTAACCCTCCCAAGATTATAGTCCTAGTGAGTGGCAGTCTTGAATTTAAGGATTAGGGAATGAAATAAATTAATGCCCTTTAATGTCTCCTTTATGAACACGTATTTTAGAGAAAAGTAATTTTGGTAGCATCTTTTCAGTGTAGGATGGTTGAAGTGGATAATGAGTTCAGAGAAATATTTCAGTACAAATCTTTGAAAACATTTCTATTTTCTAAGAATGTTTTGAATATAGACTAAACAAAAATATGAAAAAAAATTATGAAAAATAATTACTTTTCAGTGTGAACTTTTGGAGGAGATGTTTGATAATACTAGTAAAGTACCTCCTTCTAGTTTAGTTAATATGCATTCCCCACAATCTCATTCACATTCATCAGCTTTTTAAGTCAACATGTCCCCAGATAGGTTTTGTAGATATTATAGCAAAAAACATTTGTTTTTCTCCACTCTCTATTCTTCACTTCTTCTATTGCAGTAGAGGATTTAGCTAACCATATGTCTGTGTCTACATCCATAAAGACAGTATTTCCCAGCCTCCTTTGTAGCTAGTTGTGATTATGTGATCAAACCATGATTAGTAAGAGTAAAAATAGTGTGAACAATTTCTAGTCCATTTGTTTAGAACAGAAGGCAATGGATGTCCATTTCTCTACTCTCCATTGGATGGAATGTGAATGTGATGGCAGGAGCTGGAGCAGTCATATTAAGGCATTGAATGAGAGCTACCTATTGTGGACAGCAGAGCAAAACAAAGTAGATGGAGTCTGGTCCTTTCCATCTTGGAAGAATTATAGCAGCTTGGACTGCTCAGCAAAAGGGTTAAATTTCTATCTTGTTGAAGCTACTAGTACTATTTTTATATAAGACAATCTGTACCCTAATTGTTTTCAGATATTAATAAGTGTAATTAGAGAAAAGGGATCCATAGACAAACATATTTGGGGAATGTTTACCTACACGAGATTACAAAGGGTTTTTTTTTTAATTGTAGAACTTTTTAGAGCTTTTATTGTACAAGTGTTTGGCAAGAATCTTCAGGAGGTGGTATGTGGCATTCCTGTTTTTTTATTACTATGAAAATAATTTTTATCCCTTTTTTTGTTGGAGAAGGTGCTTAACATTACTAGCCATCAGAGAGATACAAACTAAAACTACAATGAGACACCACCTCACACTTGTCAGAATGCCCATCATTAACAAATCTACAAACAACAAGTGCTGGAGAGGACATGGAGAAAAGAGAACCCTAGTACACTCCTGGTGGGAATGCATACTTGTGCAGTCACTGTGGAAAACAGTATGGAATTTCCTCAAAAAATTAAATATGGAACTGTTTTTTGATACAGCAATTCCATTGCTGGGATTTTATCCTAAGAATCCTGAAATACCAATTCTAAAGAACCTATGCACCCTGATGTTCATAGCAGCATAGCAGCATAGCAGTTCATATTTACAATAGCCAAGTTCTGGAAGCAGTCTAAATAACCGTCAGTAAATGAGTGGATCTAAAAACTGTGGTACACTTATACAATGGAATACTACACAGCAGAAAGAAAGAAGGAACTCCTACCTTTTTTGACAGCACAGATGGAACTGGAGAGTGTTATGCTAAGTGAAATAAGCCAGGTGGCAAAAAACAAGTACCATATGATCTCACCTTTAAGATAGACCTAATGGACAAAATAAAGAAATAACCAAAATAGAATTGAAAGCATGGAAACAAGGAACAGAATAACAGCAACTAGATCGGGGGGGGGGGAGTAATAAGGTGGGAAAGAAGGGGAATGGTCTAGTCAAGGAAGAGATATAAATGACCCATAGACATGGAGAACAGGGTAGGGATTGACTATGAGAGTGGAGAAAAAAAGAAAATATTTTTTTAATGGGGTATTTTGTGGACTTATGTATATGGAATGCATTCTCAGAACTTGCAACTTTAGGAAGGTATTAGTAGATGAACTTAAGATATATGTTGAGAGTAGTACATTAAGGGTAAATGTGGGTATGAGGAAGTTTTGGTCTAAGGAGTCATTTAATTCAACATATTGTTAGGGAGCACTAAGTATTGTGGAGGTTAAGATACATTTCTTTGGAAGGAAAGAAAATCAATGAATGTTACAGGTATTTCACTAACTAGGAGACAGCATTAGGAGAAGGGGAAAGATTCAGACCTATGGCATCTCCTGAATTTATGTATGCATGGGGCTTTTTGGTCATTACATGGCTAAAAGAAGGTACTGTATTTGTACTGCAAATGTCTGATTTTGTTTCTTTGGTCTATTTGTGAGAGGTGCCTGGTGGAGGAAGCATAAATCCTGACCAGGTCATCCCTTGTTGCCTCCACTTATTGGGACATATTGAGATAGTTGGTGAGATATCTAGATGCACATGTGTGGCATGTTTCATGGGTTTGAAGCTGGGAGAGATGAGACATATGGATATGTAAGTTTAGGAGTAATTTTCAGTGAGAGTTGAAGCATGGAACACCTGTGGAATAAACAGATGAACCAAAGAAACACAAACTGGGAAACACAAACCATTTAAGGCACTTGTGGAGGAAGAAGAGCTGTAGAATGAAAAGTTAGGATCAGAGTAATAGTGGAATGGATTGGAGAAAGAGTTAAGGATGCCAAGGCTATAGCTAATGTTCTAGTACTGAGGGTCAGAGGAATCACATGGGAACAAAGGGGATATTGTTAATTTGGGTAATTAGGAGGTTGTTGGTGACTGTTATGGGGTAGGTCAGTTCAGAGAGGTATTATAGGGGTAAGGATTTAGTTGCTCTGCTTTGATGAATGGATGGCCACGAGAACAATGAGGTAGGGCTGCAACAGTCTGGGCACATGCATACTTTGTGGGGCTGCTGAGTAGTGTTTTCAGGGAGAGGGCCACTGAACATTTTGAAATACATAAAAGTGTTCAAGGAAGAATGGCAGTAGCACAGGGCACCACTTTGCCTTCTTAGCACACTAAGAACCTACAGCCAGGAAACTCAGTTTTTATACTACTCTATTTACAACTAGTAAAAAAAAGTGACTTCTTTTTAAATCAAAAGAATAACTTGATTTTATTTAGAGTGCTTTTCAATTTATATTTACCTTTGAGAAGCTATTACTCTTAAAAGCTCAATCTTTAGAAAACATAATAGAATGCTTTCGCAGAAATAGATGGAATCCGAATTCAGTCTTCCAAGCACCTTGGAATGTTCCTCTTTGTACTATTCCTTTCATGCTTGTAGATTGTTTCTATTCATTCATGTAACCTGGGTGTTAGTTCCCTTTGAAATTTACATAAAGTTGACTCAAACTCTCTACTCCATACTTATAGCAAGCTCAATAACTTCATAATTCCTGTTATTTTCCAGGGGCTCATATGCTCATGTTCACCCTCCATGTGTTTGCATATTTTTCTGAGCTCTAGATCTCATATTAATCTCAGCTCCTGGAGCTCTTCTAGCTTCTTTGTCCCATGCATACTCAGAAATAAAACAAAACCATTATTCAAAGAAGACATCGGTGTGTATGATGACTTTACTGAAGGTTTGCAGTGATAAAGGCAGTTTAACTGAATGCCTTGAATTCCCTGCCACTTTATTTATTTTTTTACCAATTTCTTTTTCTGCAGGATCAAACCTGTTGCTATGCACTGTCTTCTCCATTCTCACTGATGATTTGCCCACTCTCTTCTCTACATGCCTCCTCCACCCTCCAGATTATGTTAACATCTCAGAAGCAGTCATGCTATCACTGGGTTTTGCTGCTTTCACATAAGACATTTTTTGGGCCATACTTCCCTGCTTAAAGCAGTATATCCAGGTATATTCTAAACAAAAACACTTGTCTGCTTTAGGGGAACTCTGGTTCCAGCTGTTAAAATAACATATTTTTTCAACCTGCTGCATAATTTTATAAAGATAAATATGTTACTTATCCTCAGTGTCTGACATGTCTGGATATTTCTAAAATAATTATCTATTTTTCCTGCAGCATGGTGTCATAGTCAAGACTGTTATTTAAACAGAGTGAATAAAGGAAATAATAATAATTATTCAACGGGTATAGAGCTGCACCCATAGTATGCTCAAATGAAGCTTGTGATTGTTATTTTACCCAGTAGGGACCTAGCTTCCTCTCTGATAACTGAAATTAGACACTGAGTTCAGCTCTAGGCCTGTTCCCTATGCATCACATCCTCAAGTCTGTTTGTTTGTAGTAAGATGTTAACTGCAAACAATCAGTGCAACACGTGGGAACAGACCCTGAAGTCATCCTGTGCATTCAGCATGGAGAAAGAATGCCTGGACATTTTTCAGTGGAGCCTAGGTATGTTTCAAATAGAGTTCCCAAAAGATTTTATTCTGAATGAAATGTTAATAACTATGTTAAAAAAGCTTAGACTTTTAAACTGTGTTGTTTCCAAGAGAGGTTATTGATTGATTGAATGATTGAGGAAAGCAAAGCAGAGGGAAGAAAAAAGTGCTTACCATACACTGACCAAGTATGCCAGTTGCTTTGTGTGTGGCACTTGATTTCATCATCACAATAACACTGAGGGGATAACATTCTTATTTTAGGAACATAAATATGGTACTAAAAAAATGTAAGTGTCTCTTCTATGGTTGCATTTAGAAAAGGATTCAACTCAGGACCAACTTGCCATGATAGTTCTGAATATTGAAATCACAATTCTCCATTATTCATGTCTTGAACCTCTTAGTATTTCCATTCTTTTTCTCAAAAAATATGAGAATGGCACTTTTTAATTCCAAAAGAGGGAGAATAAGACAAATGCCATTTCTGGGGATAATGAAGCTGTTTCAGTATAGGAGTGACTCACAATGTCTATTTTCCTTTGTGTAATTTTTTTCTTCTACAATGGTTCATTATCCAAATATATCAATATTCCTGTTTTTACATGCTATTTTTTAAAAATGGGAAATAGTATAGTAAGAGTAAAATAGTATAGTATAGTCAAATAGTATAGTAGTAATCATGTGATCTTGTCCTTTAGAGAGATGGTATACTTACATGATTCAGAGCAGGGCTCAGGAGCTCAAATTCCTGGGTTCAAATGCCCAATTCATCCCGTGTTAGCTGTGTAACCCTAGGAAAGTCTGAAGGTTCTCTTGGTACCTAAGTTTCCTCTTTTCTTTAAGATGATAAAACATAATAATAGTCCTATCTCATAAAGTTCTTCTGGAGATTAAAATATGAAAATATATGGAAAGTTATTAGAACAGTGTTTGGTGTACAGTAAAGAAACAGTTTATTACTATAAGTATTATGAGTTGATGAGGTGCAATAGATTATCATATAATACATACTTTATAGTTAAGACATTAAGAAAAAAACCTGGCAACTGAACTGATTAAATATAACATTTACATTTTTAAAAAATATTTCTATTGCAGTATTATTTTAATAGCCAAAACCTAGAAATAACCTGAATCTGAATGATAGAGAAATAGTTAAATAGGTAAACTTACATATAGCAGTAGCTATCAAAATACCATGTTTTCCAAAGAATGTTTTCACATAAATGCATTAAATGGAAAAAAGATTAAAACATTTTATAGATAATTTCCTATCTATCTATCATCTATCTATCTATCTATCTATCTATCTATCACCTAGCTATCATCTGTTAATGCATAACATACATATACACATAAAGGACTGGAAAGATATACAGCTGTATGATACCTGTCTATAATAATCTGTTGACAATTAATCATGGGTAATTTAGTTTTTCCCCAATTTTCTCCCAAAATATTCCCAATATTTTATAGTCATAAAATACCATTGAAATAAAATTAAGAAATTAACCCAGTCATATACACCACAAAATATATAATACATATTGTCACATTATCTTCTCTTGTTAGAAACTTTGTACAAACTTACACCAGGAGGGGCTTCAGATGTGCTCCATGTTGACTAGTGGGTTCACAGCGTGTTTCATCATTACACCCTAGAACAGATGGCACCAGACCTTCTGTATTTAGTGGAATGTGAATTCTTCTTTTATGATTTCTTGCTTTCAATAATTTAGCTTAAAAATTAACAAGTGAACATTTTGTTAACAGCAGAGAGGAATTTGCAGAGTAATACATACACTGGAGTTTAATGAAATATTAATATATTTTTGTACTAAGTATATATAGAGTGAAATTTACTTTTGGGGTCATATGTTTAAATTTCTGCATCCTAGAGTATTTTGGTTTTATTTTCTGAAGAAATTTTGCATTTTGAGCCTATGCTCAGCCAGTCTGCTGATTAGATGCCTCAGGTTATAAAAGAATAACTTTAGAAATGGTTAGAAGCTGATATCAATATATTGCCATTTTTCTCACTGTTATCTTACCTTACTTTTCTAGAATTTTTAACTCCTTCACTGCTCATTCTGTGATGGACACATCCTTGAGACTTAGGAGATGACTGCCAATTAGACTGGTAATTTTGCATAAAACTTTTTTGCATTCAGGCTTCCATTTCTTTCTCTTTAAAGAAAAAGCTCTTAGAACCTTTAGCCTGTGACCAGAAAGCCCCTTATAACAGGCTGTAGATGTGTCATGTCTAAATGGGGCTTCAGCTGCATTTGTGTTATTTCATTAGAGTTTATTTATGGAATATGACAATGGAGGCATTTAAGCTGAATGATGGGTGGGTTCCTACTTTGACAGCAGTTCTTAAAAGGGCTCTTCAAAGACCAATGTCATTTGAGAAGCATTACCCTAAGGATCACATTTTATTGTTAGCCAATCAATTTTCAAAGTAAATTAAACAGATATCTCAGCTGTTTATCATTTGCAGTCTAATACAGATAATAATTACTCAGACAGGAATATGAAAGATGTACATTTAAAAATGCATGCATTAAATGACATTATTTATAGAAATGGGCTAAAAATTCACTGACTGCAGGGGAACTTTTCTGGGTTCACATTAGCAGATGCAAATGTGTCAGAAAAGTGTTTGAATAGCCAAAAAATTGGTGGAAAAAAAGGGTATTCAGTATTTGGCTTCTTACCTTTTTCCCTTGGTGAGATATGGTAAGTGATTTAGGTTATTTCCTTCTTCTGGGATTGTCTCCTGCATGAGATACTTTTGAGCAGGGTAATGAAAAGCAATAGAGCAGAGCCTGGGGCTGGCCTCCTGATCCTGTCTGGAGCTCTTCCCAGTCCTATCTTCGGGGAAATGCAAGAGTGCATCTGCAGGCTACATATTAGACTGGTGAATTAAATTTATGAGGAATCTTCTAAATAACACTGAGGGCATGGCATGGATCAGCATGATGTTCCTACATGTGATGTAGGGCATCAAGTTCACTGTTTATTCCCCCAGAGGAGGAAAGAGAGTTTTGGACAGAAAGTTGGTGGTAGGCCAACCTCTCCTCTGTGATAATGAGTGGATGGCCTGTCCAAGTTTTGAATAACTTTGAGCTTAAACACAACTTTAGAATTAAAATAGAATATATAATCTTGATTGTAGGTCCTTGCTTTTCATCACTTGAGTATTTCTTGCCAATCCCTTCTAGTCTGCAAAGTTTGTTTTGAGAAATCAATTGCCAATCTTAAGGGAACTCCTTTGTAGGTAACTAACTGCTTTTCTCTTTCTGCTTTTAAGATTCTCTTTATCTTTAACCTTTGGCATTTGAATTATGATGTGTCTTGTTGTGGGCTGCTTTGTTTCCATTTTGTTTGAGACTTTCTGTGTTTTCTGTACTTGCATGTCTAATTCCTTCACCAGGTTAAGAAATTTTGCTTTTATTATTTTTTCAAATAGGTTTCCAATTTCTTGCTTTTTTTCTTCTTCTTCTGACACCACCATGATGTGAATGTTGGTACACTTGAATTTTTCCCAGAGGATCCTTACAAGATAACTCTACCCAGCAAAGCTATCATTTAGACAAAGGCAGATGAAGAGCTTCCAGACAAAAAAAGCTAAAGGAGTTCATCATCACCAAACCATTTTGAAATTTTAAAAGGACATATTTAAGAAAGAGAAGATCAAAAGTATGAATAATAAAATGGCAATAAGTACATATCTATCAACAATTTAATCTGGCAAACAAATTAAGAAAACAAACAGAACAGAAATAGAAGTATGAATATGGAGAACATTTTGATTGTTGTCAGAGAAGAGGAGGTTCTGAGGGAATGGGAGAAAAGATGAAGGAATTAAGAAGTAAAAATTGATAGTTACAGAATATTCATGGTAATGTAAAGTACAGTATAGGGGAGGGAATAGTCAAAGAACCTATATGAATGACCTATGGACATGAACAATGGCAGAGGGATTGCTTGAGGGAGTGGAGGGGTACTGGGTGGAGGGAGTCAAAGGGGAATAATTGAGACAACAGTAATAGCATAATCAATAAAATATAATTAAAAAATAAAATAGAATGTATAAATTTAAGGAAAAGAGACACTGTAGTTGTTTAAAATAAGAATATAAAGTCTACCAGACGCAAATTAAAACCACAATGAGATACCACCTCACACCATTGAGAATGGCCATTATAAACAAAGCAACAAACAACAAGTGTTGGAGAGGTTGTGGAGAAAAGGGAACCCTACTGCATTGTTGGTGGTATTGCAGACTGATGCAACCACTATGGAAAACAGTATGGAATTTCCTCAGAAAACTAAAAATGGATTTGCCTTTTGACCCAGCAATTCCACTGCTATGATTATATCCTAAGAACCCTGAAACATAATCCAAAAGAACCTATGCACCTCAATGTTCATAGCAGCACAAGTTACAATAGCCAAGTGCTGGAAGCAACCTAGGTGCCCATCAGTAAATGAGTGGATCAAAAAGCTATAGTACATTTACACAGTGGAATTTTATACAGCAGAAAGAAAGAAGGAGCTCCTACCCTCTGTGACTGCATGGATAGAACTGGAAAGCATTATGATAAATGAAATAAGCCAAGCAGTGGAAGACAAATAACATATGATCTCACCTTTAACAGGAACCTAATCAACAAAATAAACAAGCAAAATATAACCAAAGACACTGAAATTGAGAGCAGGGTGATGGTGACCAGAGGGAAGAAGGGAGGGAATTTTAGGGAAAAAGGGCGAAGGGTTTGCAGGAGAAATTATAGAGGACACATGGACAATACTGTGGAGGAGTGGAGGTGGGAAGGAGGTGGGAAGGGCTGGGGGGTTGCGCTGGGGTCAGGGGAAAAGTAAGAAATCTGTACTTGAACAATTAAAAAATGTGAAATAGGTAAATATAGTCAATAATAATTTTTAAAATAGATTTTCTTGACAATCATTCTAAAATAAAATTTCATCAACCACATTTTCTATGTTGCCTAGCATCTGTTTAAAAATAAGATGGGTAAATTGGCCATATTCTGGTAATGTGGAAGTTGATAAAAATTAATCTAGGAAAATACCTGAACAGGTAAAATAATTGACTTTAAAAATGAAAAAAAATAGGCAAAGTATTAACCCATGCATCATCTTTCCAGGTTGATATGCCTTTAGCAAGCATCCTTGAATTCAAAATTGATACTTCTTGGCCTCCATTAATTTTGTAAGGGTGACCATTAGCACAGATACCCATAAACATTCTACAAAATTATTCAAAGTCACATTCTCCTGTTATTAATGAAGATAATAAGATCTTGCAACCTCCAGTTCTTTGCATCATTTACTGCCAAATTTAAAATGTCATGTTAGTAACAAAACATATCACTCATATATATCTTATTATATAAGACATTGCTTAAGTAAAATTTTTCTAAAATCATTAAGGGCCAAACTCATAGATCTCTGCAGTATTTCAGAAAAAAAGACTATGTATGCTATGAGAATTATGTGTTTTGTAAGCAACTTGAATAATGTACCAAAGGCTTTAAAACCATTCTCAAAAGGATAAAGAATTCTTTGAACTGACAGTGAACCAAGAGTTTTACAGAGCTGCAGCCATTTTGTTTGATGGCCTGCTGCAAATGCAACAAACTATAAGAAAGCCTCCATAGTCTAAACATGTCAGTAGTTTGGTAGAGATTCTAAGAGATCTTTGCTGATGTGCTTTTGATTTAGTAATGATGAACTATATTATATAACCAGAAAGCCTTCATTAGTATAAGTTGCGAGTGAAGGAAAAAGCACAAATATCGATACCTCATCTATGCAGTAGTGTTCACTTATATCATTCCATGCAATCCTCTAGACAACCTGAAGTCTCCATGTTAACAATGTAAAAAACTAAATCCAAGATTTAATAATTTCATGAAAACTATTCCATCAAGTCTGTTTCCAAAGTTCATAGTCATTCCATTTCCTGTAGTACTTTTCAGTATTAGTATATTCCATTTTCATCTTTGTACAGTAGTATGATTATCACTCAAGAAGTATGTATGATGCAAGTTAATTTTTTACTGTTTATTTCTCTTCAATTTGAGAATATGTTGCTTTTATACATGAACAATCACTGATCTCATTCTTACTATCCCAGTCCTGGTCATTATTATCTGTTAGACTCCATGAAATACAGAGCTGAGATCATATCTGTTCAATTCACTTTGCAAAGAAAATTTAGAACAATTGAAATTTAATACATAAAAAGTTCACACCATGAAGAAAATACTTAATCTTTGTCATTTGATATGAAGATAGAAGGAAATAACTGAAAGCACTCAGGAGAAAATGCTTTAAATATACACTAAGATTCTGTTGTAAGCAACATATAATCTTAGTGTGTTCATGTTCATTTAATTATTGTGAATTTTACAGATATTTATGAGTTGAATCTTATCATCACCATTACCTAAATAATTTGTTAAATAATGATGTGTGAAAACAAAACTCTCCACATTGGGCACAAAGTGTGTAAGAATGTTTACTATACTCTGTAGCTGAGAATCATAATTAAACACAGAGGGTCACACATAATCAGGACATGGGCTAAATTAATCATTTTCAGTATTTTTTCCACCAAGGTCTCCTTTGTGTGTGTTTGTGTTTGGACTTCTTGTTTGACAGTTTTCAATCTCTAAACAAGCCACATTCCTAAAATAATATATTAGCTATATGAGTGTTAATCAGAGTCTCTGGATAAAATTAGAAAGTTGACATTTTATTCTCTGTATTTATCATTTTGTTTAGCACAGCGTTCAGAAATCTAATGGTGGCTGGTGTGTCTCAGTGGATTGAGCCCTGGCCTGTGAACCAAAGGGTTGTTGGTTTACTTCACAGTCAGGGCACATGCCTGGGTTGCAGGCCAGGTTTCCAGTAGGGGGTGCTTGAGAGGCAACCACGCATTACTGTTTCTTCCCCTCTCTTTCTCCCTTTCTCCCTCCTCTCTAAAAATAAATAAAATAAAATCTTTAAATACAAAAGAAATTTAACCAAATGGCGCCTTTGCTCTAATGAATATTATAATGGGTTTGTATGTAGCAAATTAACAGTTCAGCTGATAAAATTTCAGATCTCCAAGAAAGAAACTTGAGCCTTTAGTTGGCTTATGCAAGGTTTCACAAATAAATGTAGGATTTCTGTAGAACTGAAAAAATGTTTTTGACTCCCAGATATACAAGTATCCTAAGCTAAGGTTTAATGTATTGAAGCAATATATTTTTGGAGGTGTTATTGTATTAAGTACCCAAAAAGAATGTTTTCAGGAAAATACCTTATAAAGGGAATTGCAGCATAAAGTGGGATCTCCACCATTTAGACAGGTATGGGCAATGGCAACAATCAGAGATGCCATATTCAGCATCACTCTGTGACTGGTGTTTTTCAGTTTACCACTCTTAACAAAATACTATGAAGTAGGTGTAATGTTCACCACTTTTTGTATAAGAAAACAAAGTCTGCGAAATTTGCTAATTTGCTTAAGGTCATGTGGATAGAAGTGGTGATAACTGGACTTAGATCTAATTCACATTGCCCCTTGGCTGGATTTGGTTTTACACAAAGTTAGGAGTTATTAAGAATAAATGAGAGAACCAAAAGGGAGGAAAAGAGCAGAGACAGAAACATTTATTTGAAAAAGTCATTAAAACTACACCTACACAAAAAGAAGGAAAGTCAAAGGATTTTAAGATGAGCAAAGCATTTAATGTGAGGTTGATTATAAAAAAGGCATTGAGCCCTGGCTGGTGTGGCTCAGTGCATTGAGTGCCAACCTGGGGACTAAAGGGTTGCCAATTTGATTCTGGATCAGAGCACATGCCTGAATTGCAGGCCAGGTCCCTAGTAGGGGGCATGCGAGAGGCAACCACACCTTGATGTTTCTCTCCCTTTCTTTCTCCCTCCCCTTCCCCTCTGTCTAAAAATTAGTAAATAAAATCTTTAAAAAAAGAAGGCTTTGAAAATTACTACTTTTTAAAAATCATTTTTATTGTTATTCTATTACAATTTTTTCTTTTCTCCTTTGCTCTCTTCCACCCATCACCACCTCCCCCCCGACACACACTGCTCCCACAGTCAATTCCCACATGGTTGTCCATGTCCATGGGTCACTCATACATGTTCTTTATTCCCTTCCCCTTCTTTCTACCGTTCTCTCCTTCCCTCTCCCCTATGGTCACTTTCAGTCTATTCCATGCTTCCATGTCTGTGGTTCTATTTTGTTCATTACCTCTACTTACAGGTGAGATCATATGGTATTTGATAATCACTGACTGGCTTATTTTACTTAGCATAATATTTTCTGGTTCTATCCATGCTGTCACAAAATGTAGGAGTTCCTTCTTCTTTTTTTCTTTATAGTATTTCATTGTGCAAATGTACCACAGTTTTTGATCCACTCATTTACTGATGGACATTTAGGCTGTTTCTAGCTCTTGGCTATTGTAAATTGTGTTGCTATGAACATTGAGGTGTATAGGTTCTTTTCAATTGGTGCTATATTCCCAGCAATGGAATTTCAAGTGTCCTAAGTCAGTACACACAAAATATCTGTTACTAAAATTAAGAGATTGAGAATTTAACTAGTTTTTACTTCATTCTTTAGATCACAAAACTCACCTTTCAGCAAACACAATGTTTATTTTAATCATGTGGTATAAATGAATGCCTTCAGTCATTTTGGCAGTAGGCCATTCTGATTCTAATGAAAGGCATATCTGAACAGGTGGAGAATCTTCAGATTTCCTCTCAGTGAAGGCTATGCACAGAGAAGGAAATTGCATGTTGTGGATTAATTCTGTCTCACGCTGCTATTTCTTTTTCTCATGAATTCTATTTCCTATAAACACCATTAGGTGAAGGATCAGTTATTTGCTATTATTAACCAGGTTAGTTATATTTTATAGTGTTCCTGTCCAACAATTACTCAGCATGGGTTTGAACTACACCATATGTCCAGTGTTGCTAAAACCATGAACATTAAAAGGGCAATAAATTCACAGCTGCCAACAAATGAATCAAAAAAAAAATCCAACCAGATAACAACAACAAAAAAAGCTGAGCAAATAACTAGAACAGAAACAGAATCATAGGTATGGAGATCATTTGGAGGGTTATTTGCTGGAAGGGGGAGGATGGGGGGAAAAGTGCAGATTAAAAAGCATTAATTGGTAGGTACAAAATAGGGGGATATTGAGAATAGTAAAGGAAACGGAGAAGGCAAAGAACTTACATGCATGACCCATGGGCATGAACTAAGGAGGGGATTGCTGGAGGTAAGGGGGTACTGGGCAGAGGTGGGCAAAGGGTGAAAATGTGGGATAACTGTAATAACATAGTCAATAAAATATACTAAAGAAAAAGATGATAATACAATGCAGTCCCTTCAGCTAAGGGAAAAGGAAGTCTGCTTTTTTCCAAGGACAGACATTGAATTTAGCTCCCATGTCGCTGATTTTTTATTTGTCTCATGACAGGCTCAAAGGTATGATTTGTACAATGACAAGTTAATCTGTTTTATTTTTTAAAGTGTAGTTCTTTGCCCCCATATATTTTTACTAAGTCAAAATTGATGTAAAACTAGGGTATAAAGTCTTTTGGATGAATATTCCGCCTCATTTTAAAATAAGATGTATATAGTACAACTATAGTGGTTGAGAGTGTAGGGTCCCCTGTCAGTATGACATAACTCAAATTCTGGCTGCATCACTCAATATCAGTATGACTTTGGGCTTGTTATTTAACATTTCTGTTCCTCAGTTTTCGCATCTCTAAAATGTGAATAATGACAATGACTACCTCTTCCTCTGCATAGTTTTGTGTGCATGTGCTTTTGTGTAAAGTAAATGGGTTAACACAAGGGAAATTATTTAGAATAGAACTTTTGTGTATAGTAACCATTCAAGAAATGTTAGGTATTATTACTAATGCCAATACTTTTAATATGTACACAGGGATATTTGCTATGTATCTAGTTTGTACCAAGCACCAGGCTAACAATGATAAAAAAATTGTAGACAAGTTCTCTGCTGTTTTAGAGCTTACATTTACCACATCCATCATGTGTGGCCATAATTCACCACGTGTTTCTTGAGCACACAGACATTGTACTAATTATTAGATGTTTCAACTTTTCATCTAGTAGGGAAAGTGGACATATTAGACCTATTATGATACAATGCGATAATGATTTCAGTGCATGTGAATAAACAGCTTTAGTACTCATAGGAACTCACTTGTCTGAGGGTCTCCCCAAGAGATGATAATTTTATTAAAGCTTCAAATGATAGGTGGGAGTCTGTCATGTTAAGAAACAGGCAGAAATGCATTCTGGGTGAGAATGGAGGCACATGACCAGAAATTATGGATGTTCATCGTGTATTTTGGGAAAAGTGTGTTAACTGGTGTGACTATAATGTATCTAGCAAATGGACCAGAGTGAGAAATAGACAAGTGTGTTTGGTACTATTCTAATGTCATAGAATGCAGTATTTCATGATTTATTTCTTTCCTTATCATCTATTTTTAGCAAAATTGACTGTACTCTCTTTTGTGCTTTTTGAGAGATAAAAAATGTTGGCTGACCTAACCAGTTTCTTGTAGTAGTTTGCTTAATATTCTCATATATGAATTTGAGTACAATTTCTTGATTATTAACTTAATATCACTTTTGCCTGCCTTAGGAAATGAGAGAAGTATTAAGTTTATATTTTATTTTGCTTCCTAATTTTAGTGTTTTATATTATGATGTTCATATTATGAAAGATTATAATATTTGAATTCTGTGGTGTAACCATAATTCCCATATTTACTTAGATCTATTTATTAATTTATATTGATTTAGCACTAATACTTTATATAGTCCACATCTTGATTTATCACTTGGTTGGAAATATGTGTGTGTCATATATGATATTTATATGTATGATATATACATTTTTAAAGAATTGACAATAGATTTGTTATGTCCTTGAATATTTAAATATTATTTTTATTGTTGTTCAAGTACAGTTGCCTCCATTTTTCCCCGACCAATCCCCTCCACCCCAGCCATCCCCACTTCTTCCCCTTGATCCTACCTCCCTTTGGTTTTGTCCATGTGTTCTTTATACATGTTCCTGAAAACCCTTCTCTTTTTCCCCCAATTATCCCCTCCCACCTCCCCTCTGGTTACTGTCAGTTATTTGTGTGTGTGTGTTTATTTACTTGACACAAAATCATATCTGGATATAAAATTTTGAAGTCATATTTTTTTCTGTTAGAATTTCATAGGTATTTCTTCACTGTATTGCATTTTGAAAGTTGGTATGAAAATGCCCTGTATGAAATACTACTAATTTGCTCTTCCTGCATTACACTGTGCTAAGTAGAATGACGTGTTGGAGGCACAAGGATAGAAAAATCTCATGCTCTTTCATTGAGAAGTGCCAAGACTAGAGTGTAGTTGAGTTCAAAATTAGTTTTCTGGTTTACAGCCATCATTTTAACTCAATAGTTTTGAGTTTGTCTTTTGCCATGATGTTTAGGAACTTCACCAGAACACTAAATGTTAACATTTATGCATAATTTATTGTAAATATAAGCATGCCTGTTTAATTTCAAGTCATCTTTTATTTTAAGAATGACTTCTTCAGTTAAATCTTAAATTATTTTCTGTTCCAGGTTATTTTTTTCCAGGAATATCGGTTTTGTACATTTGAATGTTTTTATCTTATACAGCTATTGTTTTTCTCTTCAGTGAGCTTATATTTTTATTCTTGTCTTGTGAGATGTGCTTTTAAGGCCTGTCCTTAAAGTTTCTTACTGCTTTCAACAGTATATATTCTACTCTTTGCTGTTTCAAATGTAGATATCAAATGAAAAATGGCTGTACGGATATTTTCAATTTTCTTTCCTGAAATTGGTCGATTCATTCTTTATCTTTGTTTGTTACCTTTGACTTTTTACTCTTTTTTACATTTTTTAAAAAAATGAGTTTATTTTTGTAAGTTCTTTTTTTTAAAAACATATTTTTATTTATTTATTTTTAGAGAGGGAAGGGAGGAAAGGAAGGAGTGGGGGAGAGAGAGAGAGAGAGAGAGAGAGAGAGAGAGAGAGAGAGAGAGAGAGACATCAATGTGCGGTTGCTGGGAGACATGGCCTGCAACCTAGGCATGTGCCCTGACTGGGAATCGAACCTGCGATGCCTGGTTCGCAGCCCGCGCTCAATCCACTGAGCTACACCAGCCAGGGCTTGTTTTTTACATTTAAAAAAAAATTGTCCAAAATCCACATTCTTTAAGAATACCATCTTATTTAAATTTGCTTCTGCTTATTGTGGGCAATTCTTTTTTGAAATGTAAAGTGTTTGTCATCTTTGGTATATTCTCTCTCTCTCTCTCTCTCTCTCTCTCTCTTTCTCTCTTTCTCCTATATTCTCTTTGGAATGAGCAGGTCACCCACATAGAACCTTGGGCTTCCTATTATTGAACATTTAACCACATGTTTTTTATTTTGTAATTTAATGTTTATCACTCATTTGCTTAATATGATCCAGGAAAGGGTGATTCTTCCTCTTCTGCCCTCCCAGCTCTATATTGATCAGTTTCTTGATGATAGGAGTTTTAATGGGAAGAAACCTCATTGGCCAATGTGTATAATCCATCTTTAGTCCAGCCCTTTCTGCTGTTTTAGAAAGTGGGAGTTGATACTAGTCTTTTTCAACAACAGAAAAATAATCACTAATTAGGCCTTTCTTGAACTTATGACTTATAATTGACTTTTAAGTAATCATCATCTTGATCAAGATCTAGAAAAATATGAGGACTTCTGGCCGAGATGTAGGGGTGGGTAGATACACTTTGCCTCCTCACACACCTTTCTGTGATCAAGAAAGACAACAAATTTAAAAACAAAAATAACCAGGACTGCCTAAAATTGAACTGTATGGAGGTCTGACAACAAAGAGTTAAAGAAACATTCATCCAGACTAATAGGAGGCTAGCAGATAAGATAGAGAGGACACGAGTTAAGGCAGCAGCTGGAGGACTGGGCAGGCAAGGCAGTGAATGGTGGTCCAATATTTGCATGTGGATAATCTGAGAGGAACAACTGGGAAATGAGACAGACTGTAAAACCCAGGGTTCCAGTATGGGGAAACAAAGCAACAAAACCTCTGGCTATAAAAACCAGTGTGGGTGGCAGTGGTGGGAGAAACTCTCAGTGTCATGGGAGGGTCCTAGAATGTACACAAACCCACCCACCCAGCAATCAGCACCAGAAGGGCCCAATTTGTTTGGGGGTAGAGGGGAAAGTGAGTGAAAGCAAGGCAATAGTTGAACAAGCAGCAGCATTGTTTCCTCTCTGATCTCTCCCCCACATATAGCACCACGATGCAGTGACCTGGGTTGCCCATCCTAGTGAATACCTAAGGCTCTGCCCCTTACTATATAATAGGTACCGAGACAAAGACATATGGCCCAAATGAAGCAACAGATCAAAACTTCAGAAAAACACCTAAGCGAAAAAGAGATAGCCAACCTATCAGATGCAGAGTTCAAAACACTGGTTATCAGGATGTTCACAGAAATGGTTAAGTATGGTTGCAAAATAGAAGAAAAAGTGAAGTCTATAAAAAGTGAAATGATGCAAAATATACAGGGAACCAACAGTGAAGGGAAGGAAACTGGGACTCAAGTCAAGGATTTGAACCCGAAGGAAGAAATAAACATTTACCATAATAGAATGAAGAAATAAGAATTCAAAACAATGAGGAGAGGCTTAGGAGAACTCTGGGGCAACTTTAAACATTCCAACATCCAAATCATAGGGGTGAAAGAAGGAGAAGAACAAGAGCAAGATATTCAAAACTCCTTTCAACAAATAGTTAAGGAAAATATCACCAGTCTGGCAAGGGAAATAGACTTCCAGGAAGTCCAGGAAGCCCAGAGAGGACCAAAGAAGTTGAACCTAAGAAGGAACACACCAAAGTACATCATAATTACATTACCCAAGATTAAAGATAAGAAGAGAATCTTAAAAGCAGCAAGAGGAAAGTAGACAGGAGTTCTTATGGGAACTCCTTACCTACAAAGGAGTTCCCATAAGACTGTCAGTTGACTTCTCAAAAGAAGCCTTGCGGGCAAAAAGGGCTGGAAAGAAGTATCTGAAGTCATCAAAGACAAAGACCTACATCCAAGATTACTCTATACAGCAAAACTATCATTTAGAATGGAAGGGCAGATAAGGTCAAGTTAAAGGAGTTTATCATCACCAAGCCCTTATAATATGAAATGTCAAAGGGGCTTATCTAAGAAAAAGAATATCAAAATTATGAACAGTAAAATGACAACAAACTGACAACTATCAACAGTTGAACCTAAAACAAAAACAAACTAAGCAAACTACTGGAACAGGAACAGAATCACAGAAATGGAGATCACATGGAGAGTTATCAGTGGGGAAGGGGTGTGATGAAGATGGGGGAAAAGGTATGGGGAATACGAAGCATAAATGTTAGGTACAAAATAGACAGAGGGAGGTTAAGAATAGTATAGGAAATGGAGAAGCCAAAGAATTTACATGTACAATTCATGGACATGAACTAAGCGGGGTGGGTAATGCTGGTGGGAGGGAGGTGCAGGGTGGAGGGTGATAAAGGGCAGAAAAAAACTGGGACAATTGTAATAGTATAATCAATAAAATATACTTTACAAATTATCTAGAAAAATATGAATTGTCCACTAGTTTTCTCTCATTTTATCCCAATTCTACTGTATTTTTTAATAGTCTTCTTAGTTTTTCTTGCAGGGTAGTTATAGCTTCCTAATTATGTTGCAATTACAATTGCATCTTATTTTTGTTTGTATTAATTTTTGTCAATGTGGGTACTAAAGAAACATTTTTGTTTGTATATATTCCCCAAAATCTTCATTAGTATTCTTTTTAAAAAAAGACAGTTGAAGTATTCATATTGATTTAAAACTTTCGCTCTCTTTCTCTCTCTGACACTCACACACATTTCAAATCAACTGATAAATCAAAATAATGAAGGATTAGTGTGGAATCAATATAAATTAAAAACTAGATCTAAGAAATGTAGTAATATATTTATACATATAGTTCTTAGGGACAAATATATTATACATGTATATATTTTTTTTCTGGTTCAGTTAACCAGTTATAGTTCTTTTATTTATTTACTTAATGTTTGTTAGCTTTAAGGATAAAAATTCTTACTTATCAGAGTATTTTGTGAGGACCAACTAGAATAAGGCATGAAAGTTTTGAATGCAGTCAATTCCAATGCATGTTTCAGATATAATCAATATTTATATTACATATGGAAACCTTTTCCACTTTACATATGGAAAAAGTCCAAGTCATGGCTTACAGAAGACAGTAATAGATTTGAGTTTTGCTTGTTTTGTTTCCAGATGAGCTCCTATTTTTTTTTACTAAGCATTATGAACAAAAGTACATACCAACATGTTAGTGTTTTCAATTCTTCTCCCTTTAACCTCACCTTCCTCTGTGTTTGCTGAGAGAAACAATTCTGCTTCTGAACAGTAGCAAAGCAGAAATGCTGAAGGAGAAAACTGAAACGGTGTTGGAGAGTTTGTACCAGAAAGAGCCAGTATTTATTTATAGGGAAAAAATAGAGAAATGCAGTATACTGAGGACTTCCTTTTGCAGGGAGACTTTGAGAATGGGAGAGAAAGACACAAAAGGCCTTTAAAGTTGTTTTAGGTTATGAATTTGACTTTTTAATGTTTTCAAAAGATACAAGTAAATATTAGAAACAGTTTTAATTACTTTGTGGTAAGGGATTTTTTTGTGTGTGTGTGTGATTCTGAAAGAATGTCCTAGAGTTAATGCAGAATGCCTTGCTTTTTCTCCTTCTGTCTACTCTCATTTCTTCATCCTGCCCTGGGAGACTGATACTGACTTTTGACGCATGGGGACATTAGCAAACAACTTGCAAAAGAGAGAAGAGTGATGGTGGTATACTCTTGCAAAAGAGAGAGAGTGGTATACTCTCTTCCCGAAGGGTCAATGTGGGTCAGCTGTGTACCCTTACCAAGGTTACAAGTTCTGTGAGGGGCTCCTCTGACTGCAAGTTTGAATAATCATTCACTGCCTTGCCCCTTTGGCCTGCGTGTGTTGTCTCTGGCACCCATCTTCAGCTCCAGAGTACGTAACTATCCTTTGTGGTTTTTATAAAACCAGCCCAGACTTGTAAACAATTCCTTTATAATCTCCTTCTCGAATTACTCAATTTAAGTATATAGTTTTGTCCTGGAACCTTGAATGATATGGGGCCATTTGAAGCCCTTAGACTTACTTGGTTTATAAAACCTTCCCCCAAAACTGCAATTATCTTCTGGAGGGTGTGCCCCTTGGAGTACAGGCTTCCTCCAGTAAGTGTTACAGGAACCCATCTGTATCAGTGTGCCACCTGGCATTGTCATGAGAGTCTCCATTTGGTTTCGCTGACTTTTTTTTTTTGAAAATAGCACATTTGCCTGTTTCATGATTGGTGATTTTTCTAGTGCACCTGTCCATACCACGCTGAGTGTTCAACAGTTTTTGACCAAAAACAGCGTGACTCCTATGCCCCACCCTCCCTATTCATCTGATCTTGCACCAAGCACATTTTTTTGTTTCCTTGAATAAAAAAAGTACTTAAAGGGAAATGTTTTGCCAATGTGGAAGAAGTGAAACAAAAAATGGCAGAAGCACTAAAAGGCATCAAAATCAATGAGTTCCAAAACTGTTTTGAGCAGTGGAAAAAGCATCTCAACAGGTATATTTGCATCAAATGGAGAGTACATTGAAGGTGACTGAAGTTTAAACTTGTAAGAATAAATACACATTTTTTATAAACAAATTTAGGGTTGTTTTGGGTCCCCCTCATATTTTCATAGTGTGTAGAATTCCCTCAGGACAAACACAGATGGTGTGGTGGCCATATAGCTCAATCATTTGAAATGGACAAAACATTTATTTTGAGCCAACTTTTATGTTTTAAACGGGAGCCTCCATAATATTATTTAATCAAGATAGAGAACTAGAAGTATGTCTCAGTGTCAATCATAGATGCTACTTTTAGGGAAAGAGAAGAAATGACGTAAACATTTTGAGCATCAATTTTGTGTTGGCATCAGTGCTCTCAACATTTTGTTATCCTACATAATCTTAGTAAGAGTCTTATAAGAAAGATATTTTATTCCTTTATTTTATAGATGACTATAATGAAGGCTAGACAGTCATAAGTTGCTTGTGCAATATCTTAGAACTGCTAAATGGCAGAGCTATGATTCAGACAATTTTTATCTCAATTCACCAAAGGTTCGTTCCCCTAACTGGCTGTACCTAAGAAGTACATAGGGAGCTCTCTGAAAAATCGAGATTCCCAGGACTACCTCGGATCTGTTGAAAAAATCTGTAGGAGTTATATGGATATATTTTTGTAAGAGAAATAAGGAATACATGTACTATGTGTATATATGGGCAAATATATTTTATAAGCACACATGTATGTACACATATATGTATATGTGTGCATATGTATATGTATGTATATGTGTGCATATATATATACATAGATATTCTTGTAAGCATCCATAAAACCCAAGAGATTCTTATATGCAGCCATATTTTCAAAGTCTTAGCCAAAGCTTCTGGTTTGTTCTGCTCTTAAATTATAATAAGTTTTAATTTCTTTATTTTTTTAATTTGAGCTTTCTGTTATCACCTTAAACAGAACCATATACCAGATAATAAATTATTTCACCATGTAAGAGATTTTACTATAATGTTTCCTCTGAGCCACTTTTAAAAAATTCCAAATTTTAGCAATAGTTTATGAATTAAATACAATATTATATCTCAAAGCACTTTACTAGAAACATTTTTGTCTCCACTAATTTATTGTCTAAAAAACAGAATGCTATTCAGATGCCATAGAAATACACTGAGTCTAAATTATCAATACTGGTAAGGTAAAAAAATAAGTTGTTAGTTATGTTTTAATAAAAGTTCACATAAAATGAAAATATTGGCATTTATTAATCTCATAATCTCTCCATATAATCTTCATGCACAGTACATATCTCTATTGTAAATGCTTCTTACTTTAATTAATTAATTAACTAATTAACTGATTTAGTGAAAAAGAAAACACAATCTATAAATGCTTAGCACTTGGTACTGAACCTTAGCTCTTTTCATTAAATCATACCAAGTAATTTTTCACTGTTTATGCTTTATTGCCCCATCTTTAGAATGAAAATAAGTTCACCTTACTTAATATCAAAGGGATATCTATTAAATCTATTGATATCTATTTCTACTTAGAAATAAATCACTGATTACTAAAAAGGTATGGAATGAAAACACAGATAAAGTACAGGTAAAATGAAGTAGATGCTTATAAAGAATCCAAATTGTTGAGGGCCGCCTTGCCTGGTCTCAGAAAGCTGTGACCCCCTGTGACTTAGGCTGAGTGAGAGACCTCCGTATCAGGAGCCACTAAGGAGACAAAACTTATTCCCCTGGCATGAACGCTACCTGTTCTGTGCCTGGCCTTTAGTGCTAGATCAGTTTCCAATGACGGGTAAGACTTCTCAGGGAGAAGCGACCTAACCCAGGAGCTGATCTTGTAAAGGACTCTGTGGAATAAGTCCCACGAGACTGTGGAAATAAATGAAGGGGCTGTGGAAAGGAAGGGGTGATCATCTACCCCTGCCCCCTCTTAGCCTGAGTCTTTGTACTTAGATGTGAGAAATCCAAGTCTCCTTGCTGCCTCTGTCTCCAGCCCTTCCTTGGGGCTTAGCAATCAGCAAAAGGGGCGGCTCAGACCAGAGATGGTGGACCCCTGGGGTAATCAGGCCTGGGACAAAGAATATGCAAAGACCCTGTGAGATCTGCTTGCTGGAGGATGCTCTTTAATTAGAATATGAAGTCATGGGCAGGAAACAGATCTAAGCTTTAAGTCCTGTAGTCTTTTTAAATGATAAAATCCCCAAATCTCTGGCTCAGCATCCCAGTGGGAAATCTGCTAGCACCTTTCAAAAGCTAACTACTTGTAATTTGCAAACTGTATTGGTATTCAAGAATAAAACCACTGGGACAAAGGAACGGGGCTCTCCCCACAAGGGGGTTAGTCGAGGGCGGTCCCCATGAGGGGGCTAGCCAGGCACTCACCGACTTGGAGAGGGTTTTATCCCTTCCTGACTTCCCTACAGAAAACTGTTTATATGCATGATTATTTCTTGGGTTTTGACAAGCTGTTCGCAGTGTGTTTTAAGCAAGGTTTGAAAATCGCTTCAGTCAGATAGCCAGGTGTTTTAAGCGAGGTTTGAAAATCGCATCACCAAACGCCAATGAAAATGTGTTATGTCAGTGTGTTTCACATCTAACGTGTGCCTACCACTTAGTAGGTGCTAAAATTTGGCCAAAATTTGCTATATTGGATCATTTTTACATGATATAATAAAATAGGACATAAAACTCTCTCAGAGCTATATATACATAAAAACTATCATAAGTAAGCCCCTGTGCTAGGAATTGTAGGAAGAGTATCAAAATAAACAACTGCCTACCTGGACACAGTAAGGTTGAAAGATTTTCAGCAACAAGGATTATAGTACAATTTCCATACTATGTCCTATAGGAACAGAATGAAAAAAGAAAAAGAAGTAAAACTTTCTTTGTTTAATCACTTGAAAAGGAAGTCTGAGTAATACTAGGTAGAAAATAATGACTTTGACATTTTGTTTCTATTTTAGGTGGCAAATAACTGCTTCTGAAAAGTTTTAGTGTGTTTAACCTAAATATTTCATCTCAAACATTTTATCATTCACTTGTTTACTATAAAAACTTTAAAATGTTTTATCTTAAGCATTTAAAATGTTAAAAACAGTGCAAGTATGTCTTGCACTCTCCATGAGAAGCAGTTTTCACCAACTTTGTGGTACTGAAGATAAGCATCTGCTTATAATGTTAAAATTTATTTGTCCAGTGGAATTTACCCAGGCTTCATCCACAGCTGATATTCAGTGAACACATGAGACAACTGCTTCTAGGGTTAATCAGGCAGCTAGCTTAGCTAAACACCAGGAGACTGAAATTGACATCAAGCTTCCATAACTCCTTGCAGCATTCACTAGTCAAGCTGTTCATCTCATCTGTGAATTATGTAGATGATCGCACCAAAGAAGTCCTGGGCAGAACAACTCCTACAGATGTCCAACTCAAAAAAACCTGTTAGTTGCCCTCTAACTATTTCTATTTTTAAGGTAATAACCTCTGTTTTATTTTGAAGTTCAATACGGAAAATCATTTTGTCTCTAAAGCACTATGAAAATCCTTGAAAATCAACTAAGGGTAATTTTTGAATTCTAGGAATATGCTTTCTTTGTGTGTGATGTGTTTATAGAAAATGTTGCAAACTCAAAGCTGATAGTTACCCTTGTTATTAAGGAACCATTTAGTTTTTATTTTTGAGATCTGCTGTCATCTTCCTTTCTCAGTTTGGGAAAAAGGGGAGTTTAATGGGTTATTTTTAGAATTTGAAAGACATACACTGATGAACTATAATTACATGATGGTATCTTGGGAATTGTTCTTTGGATGCCATTTCCAGCTAATATTCTTTAAAAATGTTACATTCACATTGGTTTTCATTTTTCCTATTCTTTTATAACTGATCATACTTCTGTTGGTTTAAATATATCAACAATTTTTCTCTACAACTTAAAGCCAAGCTGAAGTTATTAAACTACTCAAGAAGCTAAGGGTAAAGCCCCTTAACTATTTTTCAAAATCCTCTACTTGCTTCATGCAGGACTTTTGCTTCATTTTCGGTGCTTACTTGTGTCACACTAAGACTGTTCCAATGGATGGATCTTACTAGGATTCATTTGTCCTTTTCCTGAGGGGTAATGCCATTTTCCTCAGATACTGATCTAAAATATAATTACATGAATTTTATTTGTAAAAAACATCTAAATTATTCAATAGTCAGATACTTTTGTGTGACTCTTAGGAACACAATCTCTGCCTCTGAGTATCTGGCAATGTATTGGAAGAGAGACATAGAAAAAAAGAGAATTCCAGTAGAAGGTACTATGGGAGCATCCAGGAAGGGCCTCTCACTTCTTTTGTGGAGTTAGGAAAGGCTTCCTGGGGAAGTAATTTCTCTGCAGAGACACGGAATAAGATAGGAGTTATTCAGAGATGGGGCATAAGGCAAGGAGAGCACTGTAAGCAGAGGGATCAGCACATCTAACCATAAGACATTGAAAAAGGACAGAATGCTCTGGGGATACTGCAAGTCACTGGGTAAGAGCTAGACTATTTAGAATGTGTTTAAATATGGGCAGTTATTTACTTCTCAGTTCCGGTGTTCATTTTACTTCTTGGCAATGAGCATTAGTCAGTGTGAAAGAAGGAAAAATATTTTTATCTTTACTTGCCCTATTAGTATGCTACAGTGAATTGGAGAAGAGAAACAACTGAATGTTTGCAGAGGGAATGAAAACATACATTGTTGGTGATACTCCCTTTGGAACTATCATTAGAGCTTAATACAAAGTAGCTCAGGACAGCCCAGCAAACTGCAGTAGGGCAATCACAGTGTCTATTAGGATATCACTTTACTCTACACTTACTTAATCTTCATTTGATACTCAAACTTTGTTTTCCAGAAAGTGTGGTTGGGTTGCCATGATCAATAGTGACCCAATTTATTTTGTACTTGAGATTTAGTTTTTACTTGAGATATAAATAACTGAGGATTTGAGTGTCAATTGCCCATATAAAAGGTAATTAGGCTTCAACTGCTGTCTTAAAAATAATTTGCCTAAACTTATTCTCTTCTTTGCTTTCCTCTCCTCTCCTGGCTCCTCCCTCTCTTCATTCCTCCTTTCTCTTCCCTCTTCCTCTTCCCCTTCATTCTTTCTCACCCCCTCTGTCTTCCTCCTCTCTTCTTTTTCCTTTCAACGCCTCCCTCTCCTTTTTCTTTTCCTCCTCTTCCTCCTCCTCCCCCTCCCCCTCCTCCTTCTCCTCCTCCTCCTCCTCCTTCTTCTTTCTTCTTTCTTTTTCTTCCTTCTCTCTCTCTCTCTCTCTCTCATACTTCACCCCCAGTGAAGGAAGAAGGAAGAGCTTCTCTAGTGATGTTCTCACACTTAGTCAATTTGTAAATTATTGAGCCCCTGAAAGGTATCAGGCAGAGAATTATCCATGTAGAGGTGAAGCATAGCTCACTCTGCCTGGTGAGGTCTGAGGAGGCAGCCACTACATTGGTGTTATTAAAAGATGCATAAAAAATGTTCCAAATTTTCTTTAAGAGGAAAGACATAAAGCACTGGAGCCCAATAGAAATGTCATTGAAATAAGAGGCAGGCTCCTAGTCCTGCCTCTGTCACAAACTAGCTACATGGCATCTTGAGTGAGTTGTTTTATCTTTAAAATATAATATTTGTATAAGATATTCAGTGCTTCATCTGTAAATTCAAGTTTCATCTTTTTGTTCATTCATTCGTTCATTCATAAACAAACATTTTTGGAGAAGGTAGAATGTTCCAGGAGTTATGTTAGGTCTGGGGATTGTGAAGAAAGAAAAGCTCTACCTTCAAAGAGTTGCGTTGGGAAATATGGCCTCCACAGGAACAGTGCATTGGGAGATGAGCAAATATATATTAATAATGGGATGGGATATATACTATGAGAGTGGTGTACACAGGTTGCTACAAAAACAAATAAGGTTGTTACCTAACAGAGATTGGAACATTGAGGCCACAGGGATTTTTTTTTTTTTTAACAAAGGAAGCTGTGCTACATGAGCCTATAATGATTCAATAAAGTTATCTAGGTAGAGGTGGGGAAATTGTGCTTATAAAGGGATGTATAGTGCACTTAGGAACTGTGAGTATTCAGTCTGTCTGCAAAGAGTATGCATGTTGATGAGTGGTGGTGTGAACCTGGAGAGCTGGGCTAAAGCCGGATCCTTAGGCAGGCCAAGCATATCATGCTTTGGATTTTATCTGGAGAATGTTGGGGGGCTACTAAAACTTTCCAAAGGTGGGATGAGATAATTACATATCCATTTCATGACAATCTCTTTGTTCCTTGGAGGTGACATTTATTAAATAAGCAGATGAAAGAGGAAAATGGTTCTAACTTTCAGATCATGTTCTGTTTTGAGAATATTAAAATTGTCTCCAGAAAAATAAATTTATAGTAAAATTATACTGGTATAGTTGTAGGAGGTACCCATAAATCTCACCCATAGGTCACAGGTGGTTAAACTCCAAGTGTTAACACTTTACGTTTAGTTTTCTTATTAGTTTTACTTCAATAGAATTTGACCCAAACCTGCTTAACTGATCATAAGATTTTTACATTATCATTCACATCCTCCATCCACTTAATGACACCAAGAGCACATCTCTCACAAGTTCATGTGTAATTCCTCTGACATTATCCACAGCATAAAACAGATGGAATAAATAATTTACTGAGACAGCTGTCACTTTAGCAGCTCAGGCTCAGGGCATGCTGGAGTCATCAATCTGCTGCCATATGCTGTCATGTTCTTCACAAATGCTCCTATGCCTCTGACAGAAGGTACAAGGGGGTAGGAGAAGGCTACAGAAGTAGGGATTTGACAAGCAATTGGCAAGCTGTTAGAGTCCTAGGCTAGTAGGCCAGTGTTTAGGGTAAGAGCACAGTTCTAAACAGCAGCTAAGACAAAGTAACTGAGATCAGAGTGGCAAGAGGAAGGAGGCAGGGCAAGCAGAAGGGGAGAGAGCCTAATGTAATTCATGGCTGCCCTTCTCCCTGACTTCACCTCTGGGGAGTGTACAGAGAAATATATTACCTCCCTCCTGCCCCATCAGTGGGCTGAGGTTGCAGCTATGCTCCTACAGGCATAACTGGCTGAGGAATTAAAACAGGGAGGGACATCAGTGAACCCAACTTGAAGAAATGGGAAGAAAAAAAGAAATGAGAAAAACAAAGTGTTCCCTCCAGAAACTTTGCAGACAAGTAGCCTTGTCAAAATTCTTTATTTCTTGTATGTAGCTCTACCTTTCCTTGTGGCCTAGTGGAAGCAATTATGAAAAAAATACAAATATACATGGAAAAATACACGTTTTCATAAAATAGGTAGTTGGAAACTCTGTTGATTAGATATGCACATGAACATAAAATGGAAAAAAGAAAAAGGTGACATTAAAACCATCAGTAAAATATTGAAAGTTTATTTCTGGTAATTATTGAAAGAATCTACTTTTAGAAAAATGTCATTATTCTAAAGAGTTATTCTTGTGCATAATGAATTTTTATCTAGTGGTGACTATGCTTTCTTAATGGTAAATTGAATATATCCATCATCATTTACTCTGATGCTATGGTCATGAAAAATATGTCCATTTTAAGACAGCCAATGCTTAATTTTGCAACAATCTTACTGTATTTATTATGCTAATTACTATATAAGTCAATCCTCCCTTTTCTGTTATATACCAAAAACAAGTTCAAAATTAACCACCAAATTCAGATAGGGATGTGTTAATCCCATTTAAAAAGTTAATGGAAATAAATATTATTACACTGGGAAAAAATACCATTTATCTTTTCTACAAATTTTAAGTTCATGTCCTGTTTCATTCTAAGCAAACAAAATTTAATTTATAATACTGATATTTCATAACACATAACTTACAATCAAATTATGTTCCATATAGACTAATTTTATTGTATATCAAAATCAACTCTTAATTTTTTGTTTATGATTTTTTAAATATTTTTTATTGATCAAATACAGTTGTCTCCATTTCCCACCACCATTTCCCACCACTACCACACACCCTTAACCCCAAGCACCTTTGACTTTGTCCATGGGTCCTTCCTACATGTTCCTTGATGACCTTTACCCTGCTTTTCCCCATTATCTCCCTCCGCCTGTCCCTCTGGTTACTGTCAATTAGTTCTTTGTTTCAATGTCTCTGGTTATATTTTGGTTGCTTATTTGTTTTGTTGATTAGGTTCCACTTATAGATGAGATCATATGGTATTTGTCTTTCACCACCTGGCTTACTTCACTCACCATAATGTTCTCCATGTCCATTCATGCTGTTGCAAAGGGTAGAAGCTTCTTCTTTCTTTCTGCTGCATAATATTCCATTGTGTAAATGTACTATAGTTTTTTTGATCCACTAATTTACTGATGGGCACCTAGGTTGCTTCTAGTACTCGGCTATTATAAATTGTGCTGCTATAAACACTGGGATGCATAAGTTATTTTGAATCAGTGTTTCAGGATGCTTAGGATATAATCCCAGCAGTGGAATTGCTGGGTCAAAAGGCAGTTCAATTTTTAACTTTCTTAGGAAATTCCAAACTGCTTTCCACAGTGACTGAACAGTCTGCTGTCCCACCAACAGTGTACTGGGGTTCCCTTTTCTCCAAAACCATGCCAGCACTTGTTTGTTGATTTGGTTATGATGGCCATTCTGACTGTTGTGAAGTGGTTTCTCACTGTGGTTTTAATTTGCATGTCTCTGATGGCTCATGATGCTGAGCATCCTTTTACATGTTTCTGAGTCCTCTGTAAGTCCTCCTTGGAAAAATGTCTGTTCAGGTCCTTTGTCCATTTTTTAATTGGGTTGTTTGTCTTCTTGGGGTGGAGTTGTGTGAGTTGTTTATATATTTTGGAGATCAAACCCTTGTCCAAGATATCATTGGCAAATATATTTTCCCATACAATTGGTTCTCTTTTCATTTTGCTGATGTTTTCTTTAGCTGTGCAGAAGCTTTTAATTTTGATGAGGCCTCATTTGTTTATTCTTTCCTGTATGTCCCTTGCTCCAGGGGACATATTGGTGAAAATATTGCTGTGTGGAATACCTGAGATTTTTCTGCCTATGTTCTCCTCTAGGACTTTTATGGTAACATGACTTATATTTAAGTCTTTTATCCTTCTTGAGTTTCCTTTTGTGTATGGTGTAAGTTGATGGGTGAATTTCCTTTTTTTTTTTTTTTGCATGTAGCCGTCCAATCTCCCAACACCATTTGTTGAAGAGGCTATTTTTAGTCCATTTTATGCTGCTGCCCACTTTGTTGAATATTAATTGAACATAGAGACTTGGTTTATTTCTGGGCTCTCTATTCTGTTCTATTGATGTATGTGTGTGTGTCCTTAATGCCAGTACCAGACTGTTTTGATTACAGTGGCATTGTAATAGAGTTTGATGTGAGGTATTGTGATCACTCCTAACTTTGTTTTTCTTTCTCAATATTGCTGTGGCTATTCATTGGATTGTACGATTCCATATAAATTTTTGAAATCTTGCTCTATATCTGTGAAATATATCAGTTGATTATGATATATGATCTTTTTGATATATTGCTGGATGCAGTTTCCCAATATTTTGTTGAGGATTTTAGTGTCTATGTTCATCAGCCATATTGGCCTATAGTTTTCATTTTTGGTTGTGTCTTTGTCTGCTTTGTGGATTAGGATGATGCTGGCCTCATAAAAAGTGTTTTATAGTCTTCCCTCTTCTTGTTTTTTTTTTTTTTTTTTTTTTTTTTGAATAGTCTGAGAAGGATAGGAGTTAGCTCTTCCTTAAATGTTTTGTAAAATTCTCATGGGAAACCATCTGGTTCAGTGCTTTTGTGTGATGGAGGTTTTTTTTTTTTTTTTTTTTTTTTTTTTTTTTTTTTTTTTTTTTTTTTTTTTTTTTGTGGTTTTTTTTTTTTTTTTTATTACTTCTTCTTTTCACCATTTCTGTTTTTTTTTTTTCCAGGCTTTCCTGCTTTTTCTTGATTCAGTTTTGGAAGATTATATGTTTCTAAAAATTTTTCAATTTCATGCAGGTTATCAAATTTCTTGGCATATAGTTGTTCTTTGTAATTTCTTACAATACTTTGTGTTTCTGTGGTATCAATAGTAATTTCTCCTGTTTAATTTCTAATTTTATTTGTTTGGGTCCTCTCTCTCTTTTTTTTTTTCCTTGTTGAACCTAGCTAGTTAAAGGCTTATCAATTTTGTTTATCTTTTCAAAGAACCAGCCCCTGGATTATCAATCCTTTTAATTGTTCTTTTAGTCTCTATGTTGTTTAATTCTGCTCTGGTCTTGATTATTTCCTTCCTTCCATTCACTCTGGGCTTTATTTATTGTTGTGCCTCCAGTTCTTGTAGATGTAGGGTTAGGTTGTTTATTTGAAATGTTTCTATCTTTTTAAGTAGGCCAGTATTGCTATGAACTTCCCTCCGAGAACTGCTTCCCCTGTGTCCCATTAATTTTGGACTGTTGTGAGTTCATTTTCATTTTCAGAAGATTTTTTATTTCTTTCTTGATCCTATTACTAAGCTTTTTGATTTCTTTCTTGATCCTATTACTAACCCATTTATTGTTTAATAGCATGCTATTCAGTCTCCATGGGTTTGAATATTTTTGAATTTTTTCTTGAGGTTTGTTTCTAGTTTCGAATCCTGTGGTCTGAGAAGATGTTTGATATGATTTCAAATTTCTTGAATTTAAGGCTTGTTTTGCATGCTATCATGTGGTCTATCTTTGAAAATGTTCCATGTACATCCATGTTTCACATGTTACATTTAAAAAGAATGTTCATTTTGCTCCTTTGGGATGAAAAGTTCTGTATATATCAGTCAAGTCCATTTGATCTAAGGCATTGTTCAGTTCCATAATATCTTTGTTGATATTTTGTTTGGAAGATCTATTCATTGTTGACAGTGGGGTGTTAAAATTCTCTATTATAACTGTTGCTGTCTACATCTTTCTTGAAGTCCTCCAAGAATTTCCTTATATATTTGGGTGCTCCTACATTGGGTGCATATATATTAACAATATTTATGTCTTCTTGATGGATTCTTCTCTTGAGTATCATGACATGTCCTTCTGTATCTCTTTTTATGGCCTTTGTTTTGCAGTCTCTTTTGTCGGATATGTGTATGCTATGTCAGCTTTTTTGTTCTGTCCATTTGTCTGGAATATTTTTTCCAACTCTTCACTTTCAGTCTGTGTAGGTCTTTTGTTATCAACTCTTAATTTTAAATCAAGCATTGCAAACCATTTATTAAGCTTTTCTTATGCTCTAGAATGAGCAATTGCCTATAAGTTATATAATAATTTAGGCCAGATCTTTTGGAAGAAGTAAGTTCTACTTAAGATGTGGGAAATTCCAGGATATGTGTTAACTTTTTAGGGAATTTAATACAGTAATATACAAGAGAAGTTTGGGATAGTTCAGTAAAATTTAATGGGTTGTTGGCACTTCTGTTTGGGCTTCTCTTGAAGCTGTTCTTTTGAGCTATTCTTTTTTTTTTTAAGAAATTATTTATTTATTTTCAGAGAGAGGGGAAGGAAAGGAGATAGAGATAGAGAGAAACATGGATCTGTGAGAGAAACATCTATTGGTGACCTCTCCATGCCCCCAAATGAGCACCTGGCCCACAGCCTGTGTGTGTTCCCTTGTGGTAATTGTTTGCAGGAGAACACCAAACCCACTGAGTCATACCAGTTATGGCTCCTTCAGCTATCCTTAAAAGCCCTCTTGGATATGTGTGATTTGAGCTTCTCTACCTTCTTTTTATTTTCCTATCTTTTATCAACTCAAACCATTTTTTCACATTTTCAAATCAAAATTCCACTTAGTAATAATTTGAAATTTGGGTGAGTGCTTTGCTCAACCTGAGTCCCAGGTGGCAACTGAATGGTCTTGGATACTTTTCTTAGCAGTGAGTATATTTTCCTATCATTGTCAAATTCCAATTCTATCTTCTGAAACTTACCTTCTCTATCAGAATTTGTCCTACATCAGGTGTGGTTATAAGAATGACAAAGGCTAGAGTAAGCATGCATTGATATACCAAGATTTGGAGTTGTCAATGAGCATACTCAGTCACAAGATTAGCATGTGAGAAATTTGATGATGGTGGGTGGTGTTTTCCTCTCTGCAGATGTACGGTGTTAACCAAAGTTGACACATACTAAGTTAGTTGGTAGTAGTCTTGGGTCTCCCAGCAGAAGTTTCTGAGAAAGTTGAAAGTCTGTGTTTCTTTATTGAGTTGCCCTCAAGAAGGTGAATTTCTTGATGAGATAATTATTTACAGCTTATCCAGGAAATTACTTTACTTCATAATCTTGCCTTATTTACTAGCAAGGGTAAATCTCCCATCACAGACCTTACTGATGATAAATATTTCTGTTTATGAGTTAGTAAGTCAAGTGATTGTACAAGACAGTTTGTTTTCTTTCCTGTTTTATAATTATAATTCACTTCATTAAATGGATTGGTTCCCTTCCAATCCTGCTTTATTTCATTTTTTTTGCTGTTGTGTGTTTGTTTAATTGAATGTAGCTCAGTAAAGTTTTCCCATCATTTTAGATCCCCAAATGACTGATGCTCTGGAGCAAGAGTTCAAATTCTAACCCTTTGTATTATGTTCTTTGTTCTCAGTGCTCATCAATTAAAAGGAAGTCATTGTGTAAATGTACGAGTTTTTTTATCCACTCATCAACAAAAGAAAAAGCAAACAAAATATAATCAGAGACATTGAAATTAAGAACAATCTAACAATAACCAGAGGGGAGGGGGAGGAGACAGTGGGGGGAAGGGTTTTCAGAAACTACTATAAAGGACACATGGACAAAACCAAGGGGGAGGGTGGAAGCAAGGGAGAGAAGTGGGTTTGTTTGGGGTGAGGGGAGTGGTGGGAAGAAAATGTAGACAGCTGTAATTGAACAACAGTAAAACAATTTTTTAAAAAGGGAATCATTCCATCTTTTTCTACCAAAAACTCTATGCAGTCCACCTCAGAATTCCCCTCTTTTATCACTGCTTTTTCCTGAGATAGCAAATGATTCCCCTATAATATGTAAGTCCCTTGGACATTTATACTGATTAAGTTTCAGCAAAATTTGAGTTTCAGAGGGGTTGAATGGAAGACCAGAATTAACAGCAAATAAAAATATCCTCCCTTTGGCATGTGCCACTTAACTCACTGAAGTGGTGGGGAGTAGATAATAGAATGGGTAAAAAGGTTTGGCTTTGCTCTGTTGCTTTTCTCTCATCTCTCAAATGTGGTCTACACATTTTTCTCTACTTCCAGAATTCTTTCTACATGTAATGTATTTTGTATATTTTACCTTAAGCCACAGTAAAATTCAGCTTTGATTCCCTTGATTTCTGGTTCAAAACAGAAATCTAACAATTTCCTGGTAAATTAATTTTAAACCTAGTCTGGTCTCTAAAGCTCTCTGTAACCTGGCCCTGACCTTCCTCTCCTACTCTACATCCCACTTATTCCTTTATATAAAACTGTGCTTGAGTCAGACTGGCCTGCATGTTTTTATATTGAACGCATAAGTCTATTTCCCATCTATCTCCTCTCATTTCAGTCTTGAATATCTGAAAGAAGATATATATGCTGTAAGCTTCTGTAACAATGCATGCCTGCAGCATTTCCTCATTTATGTTTCCTCATTTTATTGTAGTTGGTAAAGTGTACACATTAGTAATATCCAAGGGTCTAAAAGACAACAACAGTATTTTATACTTTTTTATATATCCCATGATATATCCTATAAATGTAGTATATATTAATTTAACATTAATTGATTAAAACATAAAAATGGAGAGTATTATGCTAAATGAAATAACCAGGTGGTAAAAAACAAATACCATATGATCTCACCTATAAGTAGAACCTAATCAACAAATAAGTGAGCTAAATAGAACCAGAGAGATGGAAATAAAGAAGAAACTGACAGTGATCAGAGAGGAGGGGGAAGGGGGATAATGGGGGAAAGAAGGGCAAGGGTTAAGTCAAGGAATATGTATAAAGGACTCATGGACAAAGACAATGGGAGGCAGGATTGAAGTGGAAGGTGGGGGGTGGATAAGGCAGGGGAGGTTAATGGGGGGATGGGGACAACTGTAATTGAACAGCAATAAAAAAAAACCCCCACAAAACTTAATAACCAGCATGGATGGAACCAGAGAGTATGATACTAAGTGAAATGAGCCAGGCAGCAAAAAACAAATACCATATGATCTCACCTATAACAGAAACCTAACGAATAAAACAAAGAAGTGAGCAACCTAGAACCAGAGGCATGGAAACATGGAACAGACTGACAGTGACCAAAGGGGTGACTCAGGAGGCTAAGGGAGGAAAGAAGGAGAAGGGTCTAGTTAAAGAACAAGTATAAGTGACCCATGGACATGAACAGCATGATGAGGGTTGACTGTGGGGGTGGATGGGGCAAGGGATAGGAACAGGGGAAATTGGGATGAATGTAATAGAATAACAATTAAAAAAATTCAATAAATCCCCCAAAAGAGTCAGTCATAAATTGTCTAACACATCTAAATATGAAGTTTCTTTACTTTTCCCCCAGGATAACTGGAATTTCTGTTTTTCTTTATCCAAATTTGCTTTACCTTCTCTTCCAGTACCAACTTTTGAAAGCGGCTTCGGACATGTGTGGATTAACATGTTTGCCAATTTATCTTGATTTTTAAAGGTTGACACAGAGGTATTTGTGTAACATTGCTATCCTTTGTTAGTTCAACATTTGAGAACTAATTCATATTTGAAAATCTTAACATTATTATAACTGCAATAAGTGTAACAACTTAACATAGGTAATCATTTGCTTTCAGAACTTTAATATTTAGTATGATCATTATTAATTTTTGAGAGGGCATATAGTAAAAGTAGTTTAGAAATTAAGGAGAGTGAATTATGATAATAAATCTCCCTTTAGCCTGTTAGATATTGTTGCCAAGTTAGTAGACCTTTCCATGGTATTCTTCTTTCCTAAGACAAATGAAAATTATAATTCACTTATTACATAATTTATTTTAAAAAGAAAGGAATAAGACAAAATATTTATTGCGTTTTATGTGCTATGTTGTATTGCAGATAAAATTTTTCAAGTAATAAGTAGAAAAAATGATGATATATATCATTTGGGTTTGTTTTTGAATATTGAACAAAACCCAAGTTTTAGACATCAAATATCACTTTAAATCCATATATTGAACCCCTTATTTGTTTTTTGAAGATAAAAGAAGCCCCTAATACATGCAGTTGTGTTTATTAAGTGAGTTAATGCTATCATGTGTTTACTTAGTATAATGAATAGTTTGTCCAATAAGTAATAAATGTTAGCAATTATCATATTATAAAATTTATTTTTTTGTGAGGGCCCTGTAAATCTGGAAGAAATTATATAAAAATGTTAATGGCAGTTGAGTTAGAGATTATGGGTAATAGTTTTCTAATTTCAAGATGTTATTACTTATCTAATTAATTCATACCTCATTTAATAACCATTCTATTGAATGCCTGCTATATGTCAGACACTTTGTTAAGGTGTGCTCATCCAAATATGGGTAAGACCAACATGATCCCTTCCCTAGCAAAACTTGATCTGCATTTTGTGGATACTCATCAGAAAAACTTTAAAGAAAGCTCCAATTATTGTTCTCTATGTTTTCTAACTAACAAGTTCTAAATTTTATTTTGTTGTGGTAAGAATATTAGCATGAGATCTCTCCTCTTAAATCTTATAAGTGTACCATACCTTATTGTTGAGTATAGGTATGGTGTTGTGTTATACAGCAGATCTCTTGTTAATCAATGGATATGAAGTTTCAGTTAAGCAAGAGTAAGTTCTAACTAACAGAGTCTAACAGAAGTGCTTACTTCTCTAAGGATGTAGAGAGGGTCCAGAGACATATGAAAAGATGCTCAGTATTGCTAGTCATCAGAGAGATGCAAATTAATACCGCAATGAGATACTACTTCACACCGGTCAGAATGGCTACCATAAAGCAACCAACAGCAAGTGTTGGAGAGGTTGTGGAGAAAAGGGAATCCTAGTGCACTGTTGGTGGGATTGCAGACTGGTGCAACCACTATGGAAAACAGTATGGAATTTCCTCAGAAAACTAAAAATGGATTTGCCTTTTGACTCAGCAATTCCACTGCTAGGATTATATCCTAAGAATCCTGAAACACCAATCCAAAAGAACCTATGCACCCCAATGTTCATAGCAACACAATTTATAATAGCCAAGTGCTTGAAGCAACCTAGGTGCCCATCTGTAAATGAATAGATCAAAAAACTGTGATACATTTACACGATGGAATTCTGTGCAGCAGAAAGAAAGAAGGAACTCCTACCCTTTGTGATAGCATGCGTGGAACTGGAAAGCATGATGCTAAGCGAAATAAGCCAGGCAGTGAAAGACAAATACCATATGATCTCACCTTTAACAGGAACCTGAACAACAAAACAAACAAACAAGCAAAATATAACCAAAGACATTGAACTAGAGAACAGGCTGACAGTGACCAGAGGGGAGAGGGAAAGGGATTTCAGGGAAAAAGGGGAAGGGTTTAGAGGAACAAGTATAAAGGACACATGGACAAAAACTAGAGGTGGGTGGAAATGAGAGGGAGGTGGGGAGGGCTGGGTGGGTGGGCTGGGATGGGAGTAAAAGATAGAAAACTGTACTTGAACAACAATTAAATTTAAAAAATGCTAAAAAAAGAAAAAACTATGGTACATTTACACAATGGAATTCTACACAGCAGAGAGAAAGAAAGAGCTCCTACCCTTTGCAAAAGCATGAATGATGGGACTGGAGAGCATTACGCTAAGTGAAATAAGCTAGATGGTAAAAGATAAATACCCTATGATCTCACCTTTAACAGGAACCTAATCAATAAAATGAACAAGCAAGCAAAACATAACCAAAGACATTGAAATTGAGAACAGGCTGACAGTGAACACAGGGAAGAGGATAAAGCAGGAAAAGGGGGAAGATTTTACAGAAACAATTATAAAGGATACATGGACAATAACAAGGGGGAGGGGGTTAGAAACAGGAGAAGGAGGTGAGGAGGTCTGAGGTGGTATAGAGGGGTGAGGGGAAAAGGCAGAAAACTGTACTTGAACAATAATAAAAATGTTTTTAAAAAGAGAAATGCTTATATTTACATATTGCTGTAAGCTTGGCAAGACGTACCTACATTACTCTTCTGGAATAATTCTTACAGTAACCTTTAAGAGAGATGGTTTAAGTATTATCATGTCTTTCTTCTAGATATGATTATAATATACCTATGTTCAGGCAGCAGTAGCAGGCATATGGGGTTAATTAAAGAAAGGACATACACCTAAGGCTGATTTTCCTATTGGCTGAAGTTTCTGAAGGGAAGAAGAAATAAATATCTCTGATGCCATAAGAGGCATGTAACAGCTTTTTTCCCTTTCCTTTTGATACTTATTAGAGGTAGTTGGTACTTTCTACATTTTGTGCAAAGAGAACAAATTAATGTTTTTCTACCATGTTTTGAAGGGCTATCATTTTATGGTTCAGATACATTAAATCTTTTTCCACTTGTGTACTTACATGTATTCAACAGAAATGTGTGTATTTCTTCCTTAGAAAGGGAACCTAGGATATTGATAATAATTATCCAGTCCACCCAACTTCTGTTGGGATTGAGGCATAATCTCTTTTACTGTGCCAGATCAGACACATTTTGTGTCATTTTCAATATTCTTTATTTGAGAAGATATATTAAAAAAACAGTTGTGATTAAATAATGAATGAGTGATCAAATGATATATTCATCTGCATATGATTAAAATATTCAGCCTGTGCTACAGCATGAAAAATTTAAAGAACTTAAGATATTTTTACACACAGTTCTCTCATCTGTTGTTTTTACAAAAGGCTTCAAAACTTTTTAGTTTAATAATATTATAACTTTAAGGGAGAGTTTTTCATTTACAATTGTGTTTTTTATTTTTTATTTTTATTTAGCTCACACAATTATGCATGTAAACTGGCCAAGAATAGAATTCTGAGAAACCAGTCAGGATGTGGGACCTGCATAGAAAGAACCATTGCTTCCCTGTTTCTATGCATTGGGATGGGAAAAAATGTAACTTGCAAGTTATACTTTCAGTAAAAGAAGAACTCAGGACCAAATACAGAACATAAAATGCAGAAGAACTTATATCCTGTGCAGATCTACAGTGTTCCACAAACCCCAAGAAAATTCGGTCTCAGAGTAATGAGCATCATTTTAGATTTTATAAGACACACAGAGGAGACAAACCTCCTTGTTAAACACTTAGAATTTAGGGGAAACTCTGAAGCAATTGCAAATAAAGAATTAGCTTTCTCCAAGTTGAGGGGCTTCTCTGGGAAGAAAACATCCCAGCGAGAACACGTGGGAGGAGAGTAAGGAGAGGTACTCAAGAGGATCAGCTGAATGTAGACAACCCAAGAAGAAGAACAGAACAGGACTTGAAATGAAAGAAAACTCATTATCATAGTTATCAAAGGATTTTTACTTGTGTTTCAGTGAGAGGGACTGTTCTTTATAGCTGTTGTACATTAATATGTTCATTAACCAAAGGATTAGTGCTAGTAGCTACACACTTTTCTTCTGCTTACTATTTGGCATTTCTAGGTGAAAGATTTATTATAATCTCATTTGCTGGATTGTTTTACCCTCCTGTAAAATGTATTACATTGCATAACATTAAGGCTTGGAGAAATTAATTCACTTATGAGAAGTTACACTGTTAACATTTGTGAGATCTTGAATTTAAACCATGGCCTGCCTGCCTCCTTCCCATTTGCTACACTTTTACCATACTGGTACTCCCAACCTATTTTATAGAAATAATTGGAAATTGATCCTTTTTCTTCCCTAATTAGTTTTAGTTGAATAATTCAATCAGATTTTGTTATAAATAAATGTCAGGCCTAGACATTTGACTTGGCTTTATAAAAAACAGATAATCTATTTTGGACTTAAAAGTTTTTTAATTGACAGAAGTCCATATTCAAATGCAGTTACTGTTGGGAAAGGTAGCATTCTAAAGAGTGGACTTTGGTGGCACAAACTGATTTCTTCTGCATTTGTTAAGGTAAAAGTTAAGTTCCTGTGACAGGAAGACCCCAGATGACAGTCACTTAAAGAAGATAGAAATTTATTTTTCTATTATGTAATAGTTCAGTCTAATAGGTTAGCTCTACTTTGGGAGGTCATTCTGAGACACAGGTTCTTTCCACATTGTTACTCTATCTCGTCTGGGCCTGTCCTCATCTTCATGGTTATAATTACATCGATATTACAGCTTGTGGTAAATGGGAGAAAGAATGGTTGAGTGTACTCCTTGGGTTTAATGGCCAAGATTTGGAAGTGGCATATATTTCTACTCATCTCTGCTGAAAAGAACTTGGTAACAACATGCCTAATAGCAAAGAAGGCTGAAAAATGGAGTCTCTAGCAGTGCAGTCAGATTCCTAGGGCAGAGTAGAGAAAAATTTTGAGGGAAAGTTAGAATTGTCATGAATATTTGAAGGAATAGTACTCTAAAAGATAGGAGTGGTTGAACAAATACATTTCCAAGCACCATACTAGGAAGAAGACAAAGGCTAAGTATGCAAAGTGGATATGCCCAGAAGAGACACTACCATATCACTTCATGGTATGGCCAGAACTTGACTCTTCCTGCCCACCAGATTATTTCTGTCAAAATTACAAACTTAAACACATTTTAACATTAAATATGTTAACATCTAAATAAAAATTTAAATATTATATTTACATGTAATATTTTCCCTATGGCCTGAAGAAGACTAGAGAAAGAGGAAGTGGGAGCAGAATTGGCAAGAACTTCTGTGAGCTCTAAAATTTATGTATGTAGTTTACAAACCTTTTACATGAATTTGATTTTATTTTAGCCTCCCAAACTAGGCTATTCTAATAACGTTCATTCTATAAATGCTTTATACTTGAAATTCAGAGCAAAGAGAGGAAGGAAATAGGGGTTTTGTTTCCCATAATCAAAAACCACCATACCTTGCATTACCTCACATGGGGGTCTTAGATCCTGAAGAGAGCATTTAGTTTGCTTATTTTCAGGTTATAGGAACAAAGATTCTTTAAATCTTAAAAACAAAGCAAGCAAAACTTGCATGTCTTGTAGAAAATTATTTCCTAACTAAAAATAAAACCTCCTGGCAGGAGCTATTTGCTGGATCAGAGCTTTAGGGCTTCACATTGGCAAAAGCTTGTCTCCAGTGGTTTGACTATCCTCATTGTGCTCTAAATGAACACTTTTCTTCTTCATTAAGTGAATTGTTCTATAGGTAATAGGAGGACAGGTTGGCTGCTACTCATGGAAAAAATGTTCAATAATGAAAAAAATAGACTATTTTGATGTTGAAATTCTTGAGCTCAAATTAGCAAAGCAGCTGGCAGATTGTATTTTCTCTATAACATAACTCCAGAGGGATTCTCAGCTGACTGTTAGCTGTCCCAGTTTCTTTTAACTGTTACTCAATAAATAAATTGACATCTTTTAACCTGATTGTTGTTTCTTCTAAAACATCTTTTCATGGTGGGGAAATAATAAACAAGGTTGCCATGTTTGGCAGCACGGATTGTATGGATACGGTTCCTGTGTAAAATTACCCCAGGAATGTGAAGGTATCAAGCAACTCCTATAATTTCTTGTTTACTAGGGTAAAGCTATTCAGAATTTAGACAGAGTTATGCTTTCTTTGTTTACAGAGTGACTCACACATATATGTAGTCTATATTTTTTTCTTTTCGTACAGGTGAAAAATAGTCATTGGATTGCTTGAGGGCTAGAATATTTTAGTTTGGATGTGTATGAATGTCTCATTTTCTATATCTTACCATAGGGTATCATCAATCTGATGGGAAATATAAATTCCAAATTTTTTAAACTCGTGTTTTTCCAATTATGGTTAAGATAAAAAAAATCTTAACTCCTGTTTGCTGGACTTTTACATTTCCATTTCCTTTTTTTTCTCAGAATTATCTTTTCAGAACCTTTGTCCATTTTTATGTTGGGTTATTAATGATTTGTAGAAGTGCTTTTCCTATTACAGATGTTAAACAATTCACTACTCTATATTTTATAATATTTCCCTCAGTAAGAGGATAAAATTATTGTTTTGTATTGTTTCTTCTAATTTATATATATTATAAATATATATATCCATTAATTTTTGCATCTTCAGTCCTTCTGGAATTCACATATTATTATATCATAAGGGTTTATGTTCCTTTCACATCTGCCCCTCTAAAGCATTTGCCCAGCAACACTCATTACTGAATGGCACCTTGTTGGGAAGAACTTGGGCTAGAGCTGCTAGATGTAAAAGCTGTATGTTTTCCACGATGCTACTCTGAAAAAAACCCAGGGAATTAGAAAATTCTACTTGAAAAATAATTAAAATTAAAAAAACAGGGGAGGGGGAGGTAAAGGAAACAGATGTCATGGGAAACAGAAAACTGTTTATTATTTTTAAAAATTGCAAATATCTACTCTCAAAGTTGTTGAAAAGATTTGTTCTAGTTGGGTAATGTTACAGGGCAAGTAGAAAGGGAAAGTATGCTTTTCAGAGTGAGGACAAGCCCTTAAAATATAATGCATGAGCTGGAAAAACATGACTTATGCATCAGGGAATAACAGGGATAACAGAATAGTGGCATTTGGTTGTCCATATGCTTCTGTTTTGCCTTGAATTAAGACCTCCATACATATATTTTATCTGTAACCTCTGAACACCTCTTCATAATCTTGCTGAGAGTTATATGTGTTATCTATAAGAAGTGTTTTCTCCCTGTGATGTTGATAAGAAATAATAATGCAGGTGCAAGAAGACAGCCAGCGTTTTTAGTAATATCCTTGAGATAGGCTGTGCTGTGGAGTGATAAACCCATTGTATTAAAGTTTCCCCTATAAAATAGCACAGTTTGGGAGTGTTTCTTTTAAAGAAATAGTCTTTTTCTAATTAGAATAAGATACTAATATACCCTTTGTGTTTTCCCTGTGAAATTACATTCTAAGCTTTTCAATCATAATGGCATGTGCTTTTGTAAAATTTGGCTGTTCCTACTGGCATTTTTAATAAAAGTGTATTGTCTTAAACTTTGTATTGGGTGACAGCAGTTCCTTTCCCCACTTTTGGAAGGTAATCTACTCTGAGTAGGTGAAGAATAAAAAATCATTAAGAGATGAATTAAATAATTAGAGGGATTACAGTAAGAAAAGTAAATATATACTAAGTTTAAAACCCAGTAAAGCTGTGTTCAGATTTTCATGGTTAGTGGCTCTATTCATTTGCTGTAGTTCTAGAAGCAAAAGGAACTCCTTTTTGAAAAGGAACTTATTTCATATTTTTTATTTGTTTTTACAGCTTGCAGGTGATTGCTGTGTTAGTCAAATGTGTAGCTAATGTTCTGAGTGCATACATCCAAGTTAGCAATTAGTCAACCTCATTCAAATCCCAAAGGAGACATTGCTTGTAATCTTCCATAGCCTTCATGCTCTATGTAGTCCTTGGACCGGTAACATCAGTATCACCTGGGGGTTTGCGAGCAGTGTCCCAACAACCAGACCTAGTGAATCAAAATTTGCATTCTTCTACAAGATTAATGTTTGAGAAACACTGTTCTGCTACACTAATTGAGCAAACATAGCTTGTATCTTAATTTCTATTATCTTTAGCTTGTCTGATAAATGGTACATCAGATATTTCTTTCAATGGGCCCAACTTGGCTAGAGTAGGATGACAGGAAAATATCTACAGTAATAGCTCACTCAGGGCTTTCTAATCTGGCAGACCTGGGCTGGATCCCAGGTTTTGTGATTTACCAGTTTTGTTACCAATTAAATTATTTAATTTTGTCTACCTTCTCAGCTGAAATTAAATGTTTTGACTCTCAATTCCACAATCTTTTGACTCCAAAATGCTTTCCATTACAATAAGCTGATAAAATCGTTCATGGGTGTACAGAGTTAGGCCATTTTTTTTCTCAATGACTATTCTCTCTTTACTGCTTTTCTAAGGGTAGAAACATAAACCAGACACACAGGTGTGTAAATGAGCTAGAGGTAAAGAGAAACCTACACTAATAGGTTATTTTAACAGTTTAAATTACATTAATAAATTTCCATCCAAATACTGTGCTAATTTGGGCTAAAAAAGAAATCAGTGACATTGGCTGTCAGCTGTCTCACCTATTTTTGTTTCTAACCTGACTTTCTGACTACAATATTATGGGGAAACTTCTGGTGCAGATATGATGCTCTTAATCACTGATTTATTTTAAATATTTACAGTATTATGAACTATGTCCATAAATACATCATAAAGAAAGACAAAGGTAGTTTTGTCTTCTCTCTGAAATGCCATCTGGTTTAGATATAAGATATGTAAATGAGTTTTCATTGAAAAAGATACAGTGCCAAGCATGCTGATGAAATGTATATATCTTATAATTTAGAATAACATCTCAGAATGAAAATATGTCTGTGCTTTATGTGGAAGTAGAAAGACAAGATATATAAGATAATATAGAAGATGGAAACATTCTTTATATCCTATACATTTTTAATTTTCTGTAGAAGATTGCCTACCACCTGTTTATTTTGAGTTCTTCTTGGCATTTGTTAATCACTGGATTAACCTTTATCTCATTTCTTAAAGCTGTCACTATATTTTCTTGTTAAATAATCTCTTCAATATATTTCAGAATATTTTGATTTAGTGCAGCTTTTGTAATATGTTTTTATTTAATCTTTACTGTATTTTTCCATTACTATTTAGTCCCCTTATACTTCCATTCCTCCAGCAGCCACCACACTGTAGTGCATGTCAATGAGTGCTTTTTCCTTGTTGCTCAATCCCTCCACCCACTAACCTACCCTTGCTCCCACAGCCGTCATCCTGCTCTCCATCTATGAGTCTGTCCCCATTTTTCTTATTAATTCAGTTTGTTCATTAGATTTCACATATGAGTGAAATCATATGGTATTTGTCTTTCTCTGACTGGCTTATATCATTTGGTATAATGTTCTCCAGGTCCATCTGTAATATCACAAAGGGTAAAATTTTCTTCTTTTTAATGATCTAGTAGAATTCCACTGTGTAAATGTTCCATAGTTGTTTTATCCAGTCATCTACTGATGGACACTTGGGCTTCTTGCATAGCTCAGCAATTGTAAATAACACTGCAATGAACATAGGGGTGCTCACGTTCTTTCAAATTAGTGTTTTGGGTTCCTTCAGATATATTCCCAGAAGAGAGATCACTGGGACAAAAGGCAGATTTATTTTAATTGTTTGAGGTATTTCCATACTGCTTTCCACAGTGGCTGCACCAGTCTGCATTTCCACCAACAGTGCAAAAAGGTCCACCTCTCTCCATGTCCTGGACAGCACTTGCTGTTTTTTTATTCATTGATGGTAGCCATTCTGACGTGTGTGAGATGATATCTCATTGCGGTTTTAATTTGCATTTTTATGGTGATTAGTATCTTTTAGTGACTGAGCATCTTTTCATAAGTCTATTGACCACCTCTATGTCCTCTTTGGAGAAGTGTTTATTCAGTTACTTTGTCCAATTTTTAATTGGATTGTTTGTTTTTTTGGTGTTGAGTTTTGTAAGTTCTTTATAAATTTTGGATATTAACCCACTGTCAATGTATCCATGAATATGTTCTCCTGAATTTCTTATGTTGCAATTATTTCATTTAGTAAGCCTTTAAATTTAGTCAAGAGACAAATTTAATGATGATAAAGCAACTGTTGCTTATTATGTGCAAGCCAGCCATATAAACAATAATTAATTAGATTTGGGAAGAGCATAAATAGCCATATAATTATAACTTAAGTAGATCTTAAAAACACAATTATCCAGGTAATATGTGCCTCCAATACTAGTTTAGAGTGGATGCCAACACACTGATTTTGCAATATATGTGGTCCAAAAATCTGCTTCTCAGTCTATAACTATAAATCAAATTAGTTTGCAATTAAATTCAACATTTTACTTCTAAGAGATCTTTTACTTTATATTTGAATTTTTTCTTACTTTTCAGATCATAATTCTCAAGTGTTGTACACAAGAAAGTTTTACTTTGAAAGCCTAAAGATAATTTAAAAACACATGTAATTTATGGCTTAGATGACTTAAGCATTCTCAGTAATATTAAAATTTTTTTTTTTACTTGATTTGATCCTGGTTACAACTCTTTCTCTCTAAGAGGGGAAAAATGCCAGATGGTTTGGCAGCTAAGTGCAACTATTGGTTTTGCTGAAATCGAGTTTGCACCATTTGCTTGTCCCTCCCTTTTTACGTAAGTTACATTGTGACACTGTCTGCTTTTCAAGGTGATCTGTGTTTCATCCAGGTTACATAGGCTATTATTCCCTTGATGGATTCTGTTGCAGAGTCTCTCTGGAGCTTTTTGTGGCCCCGGAGAAAGGCATTGCAGGTTCAGTTCCCATCCCTCGGCAGGGGATAAATGCCTGTACATGTTTTATTGGCCTGGATGAAGGGAGCCCACCCCATGTTTTTTGATGTGCTCAGAGAGAGCACAGTGTGCGTATCTAGGTTTCCTAACAATAGATAAATATGTGTGGGAAGGTCACAGGTGAGTGACTGAGTATGAGATGAAGCTTGACCAGAAAAATGTTCTTCATAGTAGGCTGAGCAAATAACAAGACATTAGAGCTTGCTGACCCCTGTAGCATTCCTTCCTCTAGTCCTTGTTTGGGAAGAAGATTTGTGAGGTGAAGTCAAACAGGAGAATCGCAATTATGGGAGCGAACACAGGAGGTGGAATAGAGGCCACCAGCCTCGTGCACCTGTGCTCCCCTTTCTGCCTTGCTTCCCTCAGAAGACTTGGGGGTCTTCTTAGTGCTCAGTGCCCACCAGCCCAGGCTTCTCTCATTTCTCTGATGGACTCAGCTGAATACCAGTGAAAGAAATCTCCCTGTGCCAGCTCCAAACTGGTGGTGTAACAAGGGTTCCAGATCCTTTCTCCACCTTGACTCACTATACATGCATCAACATTGACAGACTGAAAGAAAATGGGTATAATCTTTACCTTTTGTACTTTTTGCTCAGTTTATGTCCTATGAACTGACGCACACTTCTAACTCTTAGTCATAGAGTTTCTTGCTCAGAGGTGAACAGCACTGGGGTACACATGTGACAGAGTTGTTTGGACACTATGGGCGAATGTCGGGGGAGCCCAGGCTGTGTTCAGAAAAGGGGCCTTCTTTTCACCTCCCCAAGCTAGCTGAACTTACTTTAAAGTTTTATGAGTTCACTGTGGCTTCCCAGGGCCATGCATTCTGTGCTATTCTTGCTATGAATTGTTGCTCTTTTTAAAAATTTTTTTGCATACTTACCATGAAAATTGGGGAAAAAATCGTTTACTGAGAGAGTTGTCAGTCTAACAACTGGTCAGCTAGCATTGATGGATAATTTATGCAGAATTTTTCCTAAGTCTGTTGAAGCATTTTCTTTCTGAAGAGGCCTATGTTTTTAGGCCATTTTAAAATACTTTTTCCTATTTTTATCCCTGACCTGATGATCCCAAAGCCTAAAGGCAGAGATATTTTGTCAAAATATTTTGTTATCCTGAAGAGATTCACATTTCCTTAGAAAGTATGTTTCACCAGGTAAGAAATAAGGGTTCCAGATATCATAAAAGTAACAAATGTTTCTTTGATTTGGCTCACTTATGACCATAAATTTGGAAAAGAGGTCAATATTAAAAATCAAATTTTATTGTATATCTTTTTATGCTCAGTAAATATATTTCTTTAATATAATTTTTATCATTTTTATTGTTATTTTATAATAGTTGTGTCAGTGTTTCCCCATTTGCCCTTCTCTGCCTATCCCAACTCCCACTCCATTATTCAAATCCCATACTGTTGTCCATGTTCATGGGTCATTCATACATGTTCTTTGTGTAGTCCCTTCCCCTTCTTTCCATGATTGTCCCCCTCTCCCCTCCCCTCTGATTACTTCCAGACTACTCCATGTTTCCATGCCTGAGGTTCTATTTTGTTTGTTAGTTTATTTTGCTCATTAGATTCCAATTACAGGTGAGATCATATGGTATTTGTCTTTCACTCACTGGTCTATTTCACTGAGCATAATATTCTCCAGTTATTGTATATCTTTACGTATCTCTAGAACAGTCTTTCTTAAACTTTAAAATGCACACAAATCTTGTGAGGATCTTGTGAAACAAGTTGTAGAGGGAGCTTGAGGTTCAGCACTTAGATAATTTTCAGTGAATAATTATGTTTGACTATATTGCTAGTTAAGTGCAGGTTGTATTTATGAATTAGTCATGATTTTAAATGTATTTATTTGTAAAACTTTAGTAATATGCTGGAATTTAATGTTATACATGATTAATAAATATGATTATTTAGCATTATTAAATATTACAGAAAGTATAAATAAATCTCAAAATATAATTTGCAAATTAATAAATACTGCAAAATGATTTTGTGATTTTGGTTTCAAAAATTCACTGGGCCTATATGTAATGGGATTTGTCAATAAACCACCTTTATGCATCAGATAAATATCAAATGATACATTGATTTGGCCAGACAAAAGAGATCTCACTCTTTGGGGCTATTTCAGTATGAGTGTAGACAGTATTTTCTATATGAAAATATTAGCTATAGATACACATAAAACATAATTCATTCTTCTCAGAGAATCAAAAACATTTACTTCTTCTGCTCAGTTTTTTAAAGCTTCATCTAACTCTTTAGAGTTTTTTCTATATACTCTTTGACTATCTATAGAAAGTAAGTGGGGTTCAAAATTCTTATGTATTACAACTCATGTACACCACTGGGGAGATAGAAAAGCTTTAATATTTATAAGCTCAGATATAATTTATGAATAATATTCATTTAATATCTTGATATACATATATGTATACATATCAAAAATATATATAGAACTTGAGGCAATAATTTTGAACTCTTTGAAGATAGTAATATAATATCTATGCATTTCAGAAAAATGTTGAAAACTGTTTAGTAGTTTTTTAATTTATATTTTATTTTGTGTTAAAATACATCTATTATAAAATGTACCATTTTTTGTGTGTACAACTCTACAGTATTAAATATAGTCTCATTGTGTGTAACCATCACCACCATCCATTTCCAGAACCTTTTCATCTGGCAAAACTGAAACTCTGTATTCATTAAACAATAACTCCCCACTCCTCCTTTTCCTTACCCCTGGCCACCACCATTCTACTTTCTGTCTCTATGAATTTGTCTAGTTTATGTACCTCATATAAGTGGAAAATTGTGTACTGTTTTGCAGTCAATTATGGAAGAGCATAGTTTATTTTATAGTTTAAGATAGAGATATAAAACTTGATAGGAAATCAATTAGAAGCATATTAAAAGTCAGCATGATGCAAATGCAAGGATGGAAGAACAATGTCATAGAAGAGTAACACATCTGACTGTGTCTGCAGCCAAGGGGAACTCAGATATTTCATCTACAAAATTAGGGGCTTGAATCAGAGTAGATCTTCCAAGTTCACTCTTTTGTTTGGTAATTGAATTTGAGTTTTTTGTTTTGGCAGGCTCTATGTAGATGCTGAGGGTATATCTGTAGAAAGAATAGATTCAAAAATCCCTATGCTCAGGAAACTTTCATCTTAGTGGGTGAAGCTAGGTAACAAATAAGCTAAATTTAAGAAATGATATCATATATTAGGTGGTGAGATATGCTTTGGTAAAAAAAGAAAGATGAAATGGGGAGTGGGATGGTGTCAGGGAGAACAAAAGAAGGTGAGAAATATACACCTTAAAGAGAGAAGGGTGGAGAATGTGTGGGTGTCTCCTGTAGAGAGAACAGAAGATGTAAAGGCTTTGAGGTGGGGCATCCTGGTCCACTACAGGAGCAGCAAGGGCAATATTGTGGTCAGAGTTGATAGTGAGGGGAAGAGTGGAAGGGAATGAGGCTGGAAAGATAGCAGAAGGCCAGGGCATATAGGCTCTCAGTTATACAGACTGGCTGTTATTTGAAACGAGATGGGAGCTTCTGAAAGGTTTTTAGCAGAGTAATAACTTGATCTGATTTGTATGAAAAGAGTCATTATGGCCAATGAAGGGAGCAAGAGCAGAAGTAGGAGCAATGGTCAGGAGACTGCTGCAGAAATTTAGTTAATCTGTATTCAGTAGCTTGAACCAGGATGGTAACAAGGGAAGTGGTGAATCATGGTTTGAACACATAGACAAAGGATTTGCCTAAACATGAGAAAGGCTAAGTCTGCAATTTTTAGCCTGAACAATTGGAAGAACAGACCTGTCACTAAAATGGGGAAAGCTTCAGAAGAGCAGGTATGAGAGGGAAGATTCAGGCTTTTGTTAAACTTGATAAGCTTGTTGGTTATCCAGGTACAGATGAGGAAAAGGCACTCAGTACTGACAACTTGCCTGGTATTTTCAGGACATGGCTAGACTTGCATTAAGTATTGATGAGTATTTCAATCCATCAGACTGGAAAAGATCACTAGAAAGGGAGTAATTGTCATTAGAAAAGAGAAATGGTCAAGATCTGAGCTCTATGGCACTAGGACTTTATGAAGTGGAGGTGTGTGTTGATGAAAAGGAACCAGCAAAGGAGGAGAGGAAAGTGAGAAAGATTGCTAGGAGTGTGTGGTAGCCTAGAAACCAATTGAAGAGTGTTTTGACTTCATTCCAGACATAATCATTACTTAGTTCTGTATGTCACCTTTAGAAAAGTGGTTTCTGAGTTCTGAGCATGGCATCCCTTACTCACAGAGGCAGATCTCCAAATCTGTCATTGCAGTCTGGCACTTCTCTGGAAGAACTCAAGCTTTAGTGAGTCAATGACTCTTTCACACTAACATATAATTTAGTTAAAGCCTCTCTCACTTCACTTAGCATATGATACACACTTTTTAAATAAGCAATTACATTTGTTACTATCATATATAAAATAGTTTTTTTATCCAGTGATTCCTAATATTTATTTCTGAGGGTGATTTTTGACTTTTTATCATCTAATATGTGCTGAATATTGTTTAACTTTGAAGCAATTGTAAAAGAGAAGTGTGATTTAAAAATTTAACAGGATATGGTATCATGATCATTTTAGTGATTAAATACATGTTAAAAATATAGATTGAATGTATTAGGGAATCAAAAGTAGCTTAAAATCATACTCATGATTTGAATTTGAAATTCTTATATAAAAATCAGCTTGTTTATTATTCATAACGATGCTTTTCTATATGTCAAAATAAAAAAGAAGGTCTTAGATTGCTATTTACAAGCACTCTTTTGAAAATAACACATTGTAGATGTGGTAGTTTTTATTCTCAAAGCCTAATTGGATATAATTGCCACTAAATATTTCACCTAGTATTATTGTTTTTAAAATTCGTGGTACATCTTGGAAGGGTATATTAAAATTTAACTTAATTTTCAGATGAAGTTGATATTGATGTGAATGTGCAGATATTATTTTATTTTTATGCTCATGGTCAACTTGTGGCTCAATATTGGGATAATTTCTTTCTGTTTTAAATAATTTAGTAGCTAAAATTAATTCACTTTAATTGAGAAGTACAGATTGGTAGTTACACAATAGTTGTGAGAATGAAGAGCACAGCATGGGAAATATAGTTGATAATACTGTAATAATATGTATGGTGCCAGGTGGGTACTAGGTTTATCATGGGGAACACTTTGTAAAGTGTATGATTGTCTAACTGCTATGTTGTACACCTGAAACCAATACAAAATAATATTGAATGTAAGCTGTAATTGAAAAAAATAAAAAAAATAAAGTTAATGTTAACTGTAGTTAGCTTCTTCATTCAACTTAGTTGTAATATATGACTTCTCGACACTTAGATATAAATTATGGGTATCACTTATTCAATCTCATATTGCTAGTAGCCTGCCTCTCTCTATCAATTATCAAGGAGAGTGGGTAAAAGCATTAGAAAAAAATAAATGAAATCCCTATATAAACCACAGCATATTTCAGTTAGATATGGTTTGTACATTAGTTTCAAGGCATTATTTTTCAATCACAATCAGTAACAATAAATCATAATAATGCTTATTAAGCATTTATGTGTCAATATTTTTGCATGCATTCTTTTACTTAGTCCTTGCAGTTGATTACTTTGTGATTTAGCAATTATGGTCATACTTACTACCTTGCAGATGGAGAAACAGAGTTAGGTAGCAGTTAAGTAATTTGCCCAGCATCTTACAGCCAGGAAAAGGTAGAACTGGTAACTGAATTTAGAGTCTGTCCACTTAATCTCACTGGACTGATGAGCTGTTACTCCACACCCTTTCTCTAGAAGGTTTGTATGAGTTATAAAATAGCCCTTGGACTGAGCATAGCAGGGAGAAGGATATAACATATGCTACCTTTGGCTGAATTGTTAGTTAATGAATTTCAAGAGTCAATATAACTGCAAAGCATCATAATTAGGATATCTATGTTATAAATAATTCTTTACTTCTGTGTATGGAGATAACAACCCATCATCCAACTCTCTCTGCCTTCTGCTCTGGCTTTAAATTTTTATATTCCACAATATATTAAACTTGTATCTGAGAGAGGGAGAAAGAAACAAATACTTGTAGTGGTAACTTGGTTCACCAGACTGGCAGACATCAAAATATCATGTTACAGAAGAAAAGCAGAAGGGAAACAACTTAGTGGAAAAATATATTCTGAACTAGATGCTTAAGGTCAGATTCCAGCCTCATCACTGAGACCTTGAGGAAGTCATTTAACTCTTTAAGTCTATTTCTTCACCAGATGATCAGGAATTACTTTTATTTCCCACACTTGGTGCGAATATTAGTAAGGCATAAAATCTGTCTTTAGCCATCTCTAACTATATACTTATTTAATAAGCTTCAGCTTATATTTATTGCATATTTTCAATGTTCTCTATGAGTATTATGACAGATTGTAAATAAATGCTCTAATTGCTCCCATCTGCTCACTCATAACTTAGAAGTTAGAGGTGTTCAGGAATAACTAATATAATTTCTTTTTGAAATAATTAACACATTTGTAGAAATTTTAACTAAGTGCATGAATACTTCCTTCTTCTTGAATGCCCTTCACCACTTACACCTGCTACTTCCTTGAGATCCCTTTGAGTCATCTCTTCCATGAAGCTTCCTGAGACCTACTCCTTAATGGTGGGGTTGGGCTGGCTATGACTGTGGAGTCCTTGTAAATTAACCACACTTTCTTTTCTGTCTTCATTGTAACTTTTAAAGAGCTCTATTATAGGACTATTTCTATTTTGATTTGTATTAATGTGTTTACTTGTCTCTATCCTCTGTTAGACTGTGAGTTTTTTAAAGACAAAGGTTATGTCTCAATAATCTTGATTTATCAGTGATTAGTACGGTCCTTGGAATAGTTAAATACATACATACATACATAAATAAATAAATAAATAAATAAATAAATAAATAAATAAATACAGGATAACTGAAGGCTATTTTCAGTGTTTTTCTCATGCAATAAAACCATTCACAGCATATTCAATCAATTCACCCCAAACTTATCTCTGATTTGTCCTGTCAGAACCGAATTTTTATCTGCAAATTGTGAATTAAATCTTCTACTCTTTATTCAGTCCTGAGTCTTCTATCATAGCATTATCAACCACATGTGCAGGTGTGGAAAGTGCAGAGCCTCTTTTGTTACACTGTAACTATGTCCTGAGAAACCCTGAATTTGGATAAAGAAAGAAAATCCAGAAAATGACTGAGAAGGATGACTGAAGAGAAATCAGGAGCACTGGGCAAGTGGTGTTTCCCAGGCCAAGACAGCAGTGTGTTTTAAGGAAAAAACTGACCCATCAGTTAATTCTAATTAATCACAGTTTTAGAATCTGTTTTACTTTTTATTATCAAGAGATGATGGAAGGAAAAAGAATACTAGGCAGGAATTACAAAATATAAATTAACATCCTCTTTACATCATCACTGTCCTGGCCTCACATCACCTATGAAAAGGGGATAATAGGAATTTCTAAGCCATTAGCTTGTCTTGGCAATGAAGTTGTAAAAGTCATGTGAAATTTCCTTCTTGGAGCCCTGCATACTGTCAGTGCTAAATAAACATTAGATACTAATACTGTTGTTGGTTATGTGATCCAAATGAAATTAGTGAAATGGGACTTGATATCATTATGTTAGATATTTGTCTTGAGCAAACAAAGGACATCCATAAAATCTACTAAGCTTATTGGGAGTGAGAACTTGTAAGCAACATTTGCTCCTGGATTGTCTAGACCTCAGGACATGTTGGACTCTGCCAGTTCTCACCTGGGATGGACAACCATTCAAGGTGAAACCAACAGAAGCAGGGTTTTTTCCTTCTCTCTCAAAATACAAGGGTAGGACATAAAGGGGTATGAATTATTTTGTTTAGCATGATATTCCTAAGGTCCATCCATATTGTTCCAAATGGCAGTTATTTCATCATTTTAATGTCTGAGTAGTATTACATTGTCCAGGGTGGGTCAAAGTACACTTGTGAGTACATGAAGCACATAATTTATTCTTCTATTATTATTTATTAATTACTGTATTATTTTCCATGTGACCAACTGCAAACTTATGTTTGCCCTATCCTGTATATGTGCATCACATCTTCTTTAGCCAATCATTTATCAAGGGACAATTTGGTTGTACCCATATCCTGGCCACCATGAATAATGCTGCAATGAACATAGGGGTGCATATATCTTCATGAATAAATGTTTTCAAATTGTTCAGGTAGTTACCCAGAAAATGGGTTACCAGGTCTTCTGTTAATTTTTGAGTAAACTCCACATTGTTTTCCATTCTTATCCGCAGTGAATGAGCGTTCCTTCTTCTTCACAACCTCTCCAACACTTGTTATTACTTGTCTTGTTGATAATAGCCATTCTAACAGGAGTGAGGTGGTATCTCATTGTAGTTTTGATTTGCATTTCTTTTTTTTCTAAATGTTGTGACAACCTATTTTATCTCATTACTGTGTTTTACTTCTTTTCTTATTTATTTATTTTTAGAGAGGGAAGGGAGGGAGAGAGAGAGAGAGAGAGAGATAAACATCAATGTGCAGTTGCTGGGGGCTGTGGCCTGCAACCCAGGCATGTTCCCTGACTGGGAATCGAACCTGCAATGCTTTGGTTTGCAGCCTGCACTCAATCTACTGAGCTATGCCAGTCAGGGCCTGATTTGCATTTTTTTAAAATATATTTTATTGATTATGCTATTACAGTTGTCCCATTCCCCCCCCCTATATTCCCCTCTTCCCTGCACACTCCCTCCCACCCACATTCCCCCCTTCAGTTCATGTCTATGGGTCATACATATAAGTTCTTTGGCTTCTACATTTCCTATACTATTCTTAACCTTCCCCTGTCTATTTTCTACCAATCATTTATGCTACTGATTCCCTGTATCTTTTTCCTCTTTTTCTCCCTTCCACTCCCACACTGATAACCCTCCATGTGATCTCCATTTCAGTGATTCTGTTCCTGTCCTAGTTGTTTGCTTAACTGAGTTTGTTGTCATTTTACTGTTTATATTTTTTATCTTCTTTTTCTTAGATAAGTCCCTTTAAAATTTCATGTAATAAGGGCTTGGTGATGATGAACTACTTTAACTTGACCTGATCTGAGAAACACTTTATCTGCCCTTACATTCTAAATGAAAGCTTTGCTGGATAGAGTAATCTGGGATGTAGGTCTTTGCCTTTCATGACTTGGAATACTTCTTTCCAGCCCCTTCTTGCCTGCAAGGTTTCTTTTGAGAAGTCAGCTGATAGTCTTATGGGAACTCCTTTGTAAGCTACTGTCTTCTTTTCTCTTGTTGATTTTAAGATTCTCCTTATCTTTAATCTTGGGTAATGTAATTATGATGTGTCTTGGTGTGTTCCTCCTTGGGTCCAACTTCTTCGGGACTCTTAGAGCTTCCTGCACTTCCTGGAAATCTCTTTCCTTTGCCAGATTGGGGAAGTTCTACTTCATTATGTTTTCAAATGAGTTTCCAATTTCTTGGTCTTCCTCTTCTCCTTCTGGAACCCCTATAATTTGGATGTTGGAACGTTTAAAGATGTCCTGGAGGTTCCTAAGCTTCTCCTCATTTTTTTGAATTCTTGTTTCTTCATTCTTTTCTATTTGATTCTTTCTTTCTTCCTTCTGGTCCACACAGTTGATTTGAGTCCCAGTTTCCTTCCTGTCACTGTTGGTTCCCTATACATTTTCCTTCATTTCACTTAGCATAGCCTTCATTTTTTCATCTAATTTGCAACCAAATTCAACCGGTTCTGTGAGCATCCTGATTACCAGTGTTTTGAACTGTGCATCTGATAGGTTGGCTATCTCTTCATCACTTAGCAGTATTTTTTTCTGGAGCTTTGATTTGTTCTTTCATTTGGGCCATTTTTTTGTTGTTGTTGTTCTTTAGTGCACCTGTTATGTAGTAAAGGGTGGAACCTTAGGTGTTCACCAGGGCAGGGCAACCCAGGTCACTGCGTTGTGACCCTGTATGCGGGGGATAGGTCCAAGAATGAACAATGGTGCTTGCTCTTCTCTTTGCTGGATTTCAGTCACTTCCTCCACTACCCACAAGCAAATTGGGCCCCTCTGGTGCTGATTCCCAGGTGCGTGAGTTTGTATACATTCTAGATCCTGTGGGTCTCTCCAATGAACTCTCCTATGAGGATAGGAGTTTCTCCCGCTGCTGCCCCAACCCCCACAGGTGTTCTCAATTGGAAGTTTTGAGACTTTTTTCCCCCATGCACTGGAACTTTGGGTTACATGGTCTGTCTCACTCCCTAGTTGTTACTCCCAGTTTTTCTGCACGTGAATGTGGTACCACACAGTCCACAAGTCACCGTTTTGCCTGATCAGCCAGCCGCCACCTTTCCATGTGTCCTCTCCACCCAGCTGCCCATTCCTGCCCCTCCTACCAGTCTGGATGAATGTTTTTTCTTTAACTCCTTGGTTGTCAGACTTCCATACAATTTGATTTTCTGTCAGTTATGGTTGGTTTTTGTTTTTGAATTTGTTGTCTTTCTTTGGTTGTGCAAGGAGGCACAGTGTGTCTACCTATGCCTCCATCTTGGCTGGAAGTCTGATTTGCATTTCTATGATAGCAAGTAAAGTTGAGACTCTTTTTGTATACCTGCAGGCCATTTGTATGTCTTCTTGGGACAAGTGTCTGTTCAGGTCCTCTGTCCATTTTTTAATTGGGTTGTTTGTTTGGCATTGAGTTGTATGAGTTCTTTATATATTTTGAATATTAACCCTTTGTGAGAGCTGTTCTTTGCAAATATCTTCTCCCATTTGAGTGGTTGCATTTTTGTTTTGTTGGTGGTATCTTTTGCTGTGTAGAGCTTTTTAATTTGATATAGTTCCATTTGTTTATTTTTGCTTTTACTTCCCTTGCTCTTGGGGTCAAATTTATAAAATCTTCTCTAAGACAAAGGTCCATAAGTTTAGTAGTTGTGTTTTCTTCTATGTAACTTATTGTTTCAGGATGTAAACAGTAGTCTAGTTTCATTCTTTTGCATGTGGCTTTCCAATTTCCCTAGCACCATTTATTACTGAGGCTTTCTTTTTTCCATTGTATATTTTTGGCTACTTTGAAAAAATTATTTGCCCATATACATGTATTTCTGGGCCCTTAGTTTTTTCCATTGGTCTGTGTGTCTGTTTTTCTTCTAATACTATGATGTTTTGATTATTGTGTCTTTGTAGTATAATTTGAAGTCAGGGAGTATGATACCTCTGACTTTGTTCTTTTGATGGGGATTGGATTAAATCTATATATTGTTTTGGGTAATATGAACATTATAACTATGTTGATTCTTCCACAATGAAATATACAGATCATATATCTTAGAAATGTGCACTTGAAACCTATATAATGTTATTAATCAATGCTACCCCAGTGAATATAATTTTTAAAAAAGGATATGAGGGTGGGAGGTGAGATTGGCTGGGTTAGGGGGGACTTGTGGGGGAAAATGGAGTTAACTGTACTTGAGCAACAATAAATAAAAGTTTAAAATTTAAAAAAGGGAATATGAGAAGGAAGTCAGTGACAGAGAGATCAAATTCAGCATCGAAGTTTTGAAAATATAATTTTAAAATCAACCCAAGATATATTTGAGATTGTTTTTCAAAATGTAGTTAATGATAGAGGAGGAGGTTTTATATTTTACATTCAGCTTGCATAGGATAGAGGTATGCTATGTTTGGAAGGCAGTAAAGCAAAGCTGTCAAGAACAAAGTAGAACCTGAGACAAAAAAACCAGCACTAACACATATTTACGCTGTGGTCATGGGAGGTTTTTTATTTAAGTCTCAGTTTTCTTATCTGTAAGATGGGAGTTATAATAGTTAACTTACTGGGTTAACTTAAGGGTGAAATTGAATAATATTAGCAAAAAACAGTAGAGGGCCTGGTTCATGGAGAGGGGTCAATCAGTATAGATATGGTTAGGATGATAGAATATGATGGATAGATTAATATGATAAACACATAGATGCATAGACAGATAGATAGATAGATAGATAGATACATACATACATACATACATACTACAATCCCAAGAAAATAGATATTCAATATTAATTAGGCAATGCTACTCTCCATCTTCCTTAATCACATAATCTTTCAATAAATACCTCTGACTAAATTTAACCACCATCAGTGTCGGTGTAGAAAGAAAGATATGTAGACTGAGTGGCTTAGAATTCTATATGTTTTATCTTTCCATTTTCTAAGTTGTGCCCCCTGCCATGTGGGTTAGAATCTCCACTTTTAAACTCCCGTTGAAAAACTAGAAAACATATTTGTGTTGGTAAACAAATAAAACTGTCCAACATACCTGAGGATAAATATAGTAGAATAAAGTTAACATCATTCCTTTCTCATGAAAACAAATCTTTGAAATAGGAAAAACTGCCATGAGGAAGCAAAACAAAAAAGTATGTTTCCATTTTTTCATTTTACAGTTAGTAAACCTGAAAACAACTTATTGGTCAACATAAACATTCAATAAGAAAAGCTAGCTGTTACTCAGTGAGCAATGCAGTGTCATATGCAATGTTTCCCTTGTGAACATATTTCAAATACAAAAGTTTGGAAGTGTATATGAGTAAAAGAATGTGGTGCATGTTATATATGATGTAAAATAGAGGCAGGTGGTTTACAAAGCTCAGTGGCCAGGTGGTATATATGCTTGAGTGAATGGCACCCAGGAGGAGAAAACACCACCTGTTATTCTGAGAACAAAATAGGCAGAATCCTACATTCTCACATCCCTTCATTGATGATTCTAATTTTTCTTTTAATTTTATTAATTACAGTTTGTATTTCTCATTGTTTTGTATTAGTCTCAGGTGTATAGTATAGTGGTTAGACAATCATGCACTTCACAAAGTGCTCCCCTGGTATTTCAGGTACCCACCTGGCCCTATACATAGTTATTACAATATCATTCACTACATTCCCTGTGCTTTACTTTACATCTGCATGACTATTCTCTAACTATGATCAGTACTTCTAATACCTTCACCTTTTTTATCCACTCCCAACCCCTTTCCCCTCTGGCATCCGTCAATATGTTTTCTATATCTAGACTCTTACTTTTTAAATACTTGATATTTCTATATTATATCTGTTATTCTAGGTTGGAGTAAGTCCTTTTGGGAAGTCAGAGTATAAATAATAAGATTTTAAAAATAGACAAGGATTAGTAAAACTTTTGAGTTAGAAGCAGATGTATGACTGACATTAGATAGATTTGTGTGATATAGACTGGTATTTATGGTGACACAAATTTATGATTGTATTTGCCAAAAATTAACACCAACTGCATTTCAGACATTGTGGTAGCTATCAAGGTGCCTAGGCAGGAGAGACAAATATAGGATATGATTTCTGCCCTCAAAGAGATTGCAAGGTAGTAGAAGAAGACACAGTATAATGATGAAATAAATAGTAAATACCCCAAATCTGTGTGATTAATTTTGGCTGAAGGAGAAGTTCAAAGAAAACTAGACATTTAAGCAGTACATTGAAGAATGACTAAGTAGATCTCCCTTCATGTGTAGGTAGATAAATATTTCTATCTGTGATAGTTGCCTCAAGTTGCTAGTCATAATTTGTAAATTCTATAACTAAACAAATGTTGGCCTGTAAGAAAAAAATATAAACTTTAAAAAATTAGTTTTTAATCAATAACTTACCTCTATCATTATTATATAAACAGAGAGACTAGTATCTTCTATTTAGAGGTAATTTAAAAGTGCAAAATGAAAGTCAATACTAGACCAGTTAACATGAATACAGGTTTAGTGCATAAAATAAATCTTACATTTTGAACTGACAGAGAGGCAGGCAATTTGAATTAATATAGAACTACTTCCTCCAGAGATCATAAAATAAAGGAAAATGAAATATGGTGTGACAGGGCTTGAAGTTATTAGCTAGTTGAGAATGCTCTCATTTGATCTATTCTTACTATATGTAGAAATGTACCATTGAACAGATGTATATTGAAGTATTGGGGACTTAGGGGAAAGGGAGGGTTGAAGTAAGATGCTTCAGTGTTAAATAGTGTATCCATGGGCTGAGGAAGAATTTCTTAGTCTAGAGGAAGAACAGATTGAGTTATTGAGAAGTGTGCTGTTGTGGAGGAAGGACTGTTACACTTAGAAAGGCTTCTTTGTCCTCCAGGAGGTAAGAGCCAGATCTTCTGCTGGAAATTTGGGGCTGAATTTAGACTTGGAAGTAGCAAAAGATTTCAAACATTTCTGTGAAGAAAGGGGATCAATAAGAGAGTAAAATGTTTGCTGCTCAGCATTAAGGACCAAGCTGTAGTTTGAAAACACTAACTTAGATGAAAATGCTTTAAATAAATGTTGACTTTTTAAATGAACTTTGGGAGTGTGTGGAGCAATGGAATCTATAAATGATCAATATTAGCAACTAAAGACATGGAGCACAGCACAAAAAAATAGTCACTAGGACATGAAATATATGCCAAAATTGAGCTAAAACATTTTCTCTTTAAGACATCTTTCAAGATTGCCATAATAATTGATTATCAAAGTATTTACTCAATGGGATAAAAGAATAGTTTATGTTTGAGTAATTGTATCATGTCTAATATTTGATGGTTAGACTCAGAAGTGTGAGAATAGTTAAATCAGCTTATCTAATAATTTAGAGTCTATTACATATACATGACATGAGTTACTATCTAGAAATGCTCTCACTCAGAAGTGTGAGAATAGTTAAATCAGCTTATCTAATAATTTAGAGTCTATTACATATACATGACATGAGTTACTATCTAGAAATGCTGCCTGTAGCAGTATTCAGTGCACTTAAAAAAATTATTATTATTATTGTCTCAGTTTCTGTTTGAAAGGACTCAGAATGATACCTTTACTTTGTTCCAGGAAAAACTAAAAATGATAAATGGACTCTTTTTTAAAATATTTTTTATCTTTTCTAGATTATTTTTTATTTATTTTTAGAGAGGGAAGGGAGGAAGAAAGAGACAGAGAGAGAAACATCAGTGTGCAGTTGCTGGGGGCTGTGGCCTGCAACCCAGGCATGTGCCGTGCCTGGAAATTGAACCTGCGATGCTTTGGTTCACAGCCCATGCCAAATCCATTGAGCTATGCCAGCCAGGGGATAAATGGACTCTTTTAATTTACCATAACAACCAATGAGTATCACATAATATTGAACAAAATGTTAGCACCTCAATAACCCTCAACACAGTACAGTTAAAATATTCTTATTTAGGAAAAAGAGATTCCCTGTAGAGTTACCATCATGGAATTGATTCTGAAATAATATTTACATGATATTAAAAACTCTTAATCTGGGGTTTCTTTGCAAGCTGTCTAGAGTCTGTCAGTATGGCATTTTTCAACCCAAGTAATGTTTGAATGTACACTAACATATGAGAATGTTTTGGGAGATATGTTTTCTATATTCCATTTTCTTCTGTTGTTAATGATGGGGAAATTTATGAGATAAAACAATTTCTATAAAATTTTATTAGTTTCCACTTGTTTATGTATGAAGTGAAAAGCCATGTGATAAAATCCAAGTGCCCTTTCACAGACATAGAAACTTGCCTTTCAGTGTCTTAACAGCTGTGGCTCAATGTGAGTTCTTACTACCAGTATGTTATTCAGTCATTCACAACAGAATGAAAACAAAAATTAATATAATGTATTCTAAAGTAGTACATTTTCTATGTTTTGTTGGTGAACTGTAGGAGAAAATGTAGGACAGATGATGATGGAAATTGGAATAGGATACATGTAGATTATGACAGTTGATCAAAAAGATAAAGTAAGACACTGGTGATTTTAAAATGTTTAAAAAATAGGGTAAAACTCTTTTGAAAGCACATGGACCATAATAGATGACTTTCACTGTGCAGAGGAAAAAGCAGAGTAAAATCATCATACAAGTTTAGACAAAATGTTAACAAAATTCTAGTCCTTCTTAAATAATATATAAATCACAAAAGTGTCAAGGGTATGTGTTGTGGTCCCAGTGGACAGCACTGAAACTAGATTTAATTTGGAAGATGTAAAAATTACTGACAATTCTGATCCCTTTTGTATCTTCAATGGCAATAATAAATATTCCTCTTGCATTGACAAACTCCCTCTTCTCTCTGCACTGCCCTCTTTCCCAGCCAAATATACTTGTCTCTGTATCCAGTCACTGATGATGCTTGCAATGAATCACAAATTATATCTTTTAGTAAAGTCTTGCATACACCTTTACCACTATCCATACCAAATTTTGGTACAGATGTGAATGCGTAGTTTTAGCACTTTCTGGTGTGGTTTTTTTTTTCAGATAATTTGAAATCTATATTTGGAAATGTAGAAAATTAGGTTTTAAACAAAGTGGAAGCTAGCATATTTCAGGGTAGTTTAATTGACCCAGATAGCACCCTGATAGATGATGAAAAATGTTTATTTAAAGTTGATTTCTAAATGGTCTGCTAAAATGTGGTTTAAATCTATCTCCTTCATTTCCTAAGTAGGGTCCTGGGCTATGTTAATGGAAGACTTACTTGTACTTGGATCTTGGTATATAATCAGTACCTTTAAGAAGACTGTGTTTCTATCTGATGCAGAATTTCAAGGAGGCCATAGATCGGAGGAATGTTTGGAGAGAATGAGTAAGCTGGCCATTGATCTGGAGACCACATACCACAAGGACTACTCAAGGAAAATAGGACACTTATCCTGGGGAGGAAACATCCCAAATGAGACATGATTGCTGACCTATATTTCAAAAGAACATCCACTAGAAGTAGAAGAATGAGCTATTTTCCTTTCTGTGAATAAAGAGTTAGAACCAGAGGCAGGTGTTACAACAAAAATGCTTTTAACTTGGAAGAGAATTCTTTGAACATGAGGGCTGCTCCTCTGTGTAACAACCAGGGCTGTCCCAGGATGTTATGACTACTAGAGGTATTTAAACTGGAGCTGACAAACCACTAGCCAGAATTTCTTAACTGGGTAGATGGCTTTTTAACAATGCTTTCTACTTTTGAAATTGTATGTTATTGAACAAATCTTTGTTTACTGTGTTTATACCAGATGCTGTCCTAGTGCTGTAAAACACAGTTTTGGTCCTGGCTGGTGTGGCTCAGTGGATTGAGTGCCAGCCTACTAACTGAAAGGTCGCTGGTTTGATTCCCAGTCAAGGCAATGCCTGGGTTTCGGGCCAGGTCCCCAGTAGGGGGCTCATGAGAGGCAAACATACAATGATGTGTCTCTCCCTCTTTTTCTCCCTCCCTTCTCATCTCTCTAAAAATGAATAAATAAAATATTTAAAATAAACACAGTTGTGAATATAATATAAACCCAACCAAGAGATCTAGCAATCTAATTAGAGGAAATGACTCAGTCTAAGACTAAATATAACATGGTATAAGTGTTATAATGACAGTGAAAAAAGTGTTAGGGGGACACAGGGAATAGCAGTTAATGAATTCATCAAATATTACATGCCTATTATGTTACTGACAAGCATTTTACTATGTTCTATGCTCACAGTGTAACTGAGCTTCACATTCTCAAAGACTTGTTGGTATAGAGTGGGGAGTGTTTGAAAGTCTACAATAAACTCTATAACCATAACAGTTTTTACTGAGTACCAAAAGTGTTATTGCCTAAGATAAAGTCAAACTATTTCTGGCTTTTAATAATCTCTGAATCAGTGATATAAATTCCTATTGCCTACATGATTAAGTGGTTAGAACAGACAATTAACCAACAATTATTAGTAGTGGGGATGTAAAAACATGGGAAAAACATTCTACCTCAAGAAACCTGTAATACCTGTAATTTACCTGGGAAAGTCAGCAATGTTATGAGATATTTAAATAATAATGTAAAAATTTGACTATGCTTTATTACACTATAATTCTGTGCTTATCAGTAAATTTCAACTATGACTTTCATCTCACCTCTTTGCCAATCATTTTTTAATTGAAAAAAATGTGCATGACGTTTTCTCCTTAAGATATCATCTCCATCAATCCAGCACTCAAGCATATATTCTGAAAGTCTGAAATAGTCTTGTCTAAGTTTTTGTGATGTGCAGTTTTCTTTCCATAGATGGATTTTGTGCCCCTTCTTTTAAGATTCTCAGCATCTTAAGGACAGGGATCTAGCTGGTTTCTTTGGGATCCTTTCAGTGCTCAGAGCAATGGTAGGCTGATGTGGACTCCAACCAGTGGTATCCATGGTGTTGTAGATGTGACAAACAAATTGACATGAACTGCAGAAGTCCTGTGGAGAAAAGGGATGGCATGGCCACTCTGACTGAGACAGCACCCTGATCCTTGCCTGGACAGGGTTTTATTGCTTTTCTAGGAGCATTACATCAAGGATGGTCCTCATTTATTATGCATAGGTTTGCTTTAGGTGATTACCTTTTACAGATAACAAAGGAAAGGATGATGATTACTTCTTACAGGTAACAGAGAAAAGTATACTGCAAATGCAAGGGGGAAAGTGGTTGAACTGGTTATACTCCATCCTTGGGAGGTTTAGCACAGGCTTTAGGAAGTTAATTCAAAGATATGCATTAAACATTTGGTACCCTAATTCACGGTGAGGGAGTTTTAGCAAAAGCAAGCTTCAAAGCAACCTAGGTATAATGCAGGACTGGTTCTCCATGGGAAAGCTGATCTATGGGCCTGGCTCCTGTGTGCTGCCTGGCACTTGTCAATTTTCCAAACTAGGGCTGAGCTTCATTTGCCACTGCCACATAGACCAGTTCCCTATAGTAGGCAAAGGGTTTAGAATTGGCCTCTTTCTGGCCAAGATGGAGGTAGTCGCACTGTGCCTCCTCGCACAACCAAAACTAAGGACAACAAAATCTGAGAAACAAGAAACAACCAGAACAGAGAGAAATGAACTGAACAGAAGTCTGACTACCATACGTCCAGACCGGTAAGGAGGGGCAGAGTCGGAGGCCTAGGGAGAGGGGTCAAGGGGTCCCGGCAGGAAGGAGCAGTAGCTGGCAGACGCGGGCGCGCAGGGCACGGGAGGCAACAAGCAGACACTATGAGGGGCGCAAGGCAGCTGGCTAGCCACAGTCACACATTCATGTGCAGACAAACTAAGTGAAAACAGGCAGCGACACAGACGGTGCAACCCAGGGACCCAGCGCTGCCGGGAAACAAAGCCTAAGAGCACCAACTGAGAACACCTGTGGGGGTTGAGGCCAGGAGATTCTCTCAGCTTCACAGGAGGCTCCTCACAGGAGAGTCCGAGAAAGTACACAAGCCCACCCACCCAGGAACCAACACCAGAAGGGCCCAATTTGCGTGTGGGAGGTGGCAGAGGGGACTGGAGTACTTGAGAGAGCAGAGCAAGCGCCATTGTTCCCTCTCGGACCCCACCCCCACATACAACGCCACAACCCAGGGACTGGGGTGCCCCACCCTGGTGAACACCTAAGGCTCCGCCGCCCATACGTAACACCTGCAACCAGACCAAAGGAAAATAAAAAATAAAAAAGATGGTTCAAACAGAATTGAAATCCCCATAACCAATTTTTTTAAGTGACCAAGAGATAGCCTACCTATCAGATGCACAGTTCAAAGCACTGGTGATCAGAATGCTCACAGAATTGGTTGACTTTGGTCATAAATTAGATGAACAAATGCAGGCTACAATAGGAGAAATGAAGGAAAAAGCACAGGAAACCAATAGTGATGGGAAGAAAACTGGGACTCAAATCAATGGAGTGGACCAGAGGGAAGAAAGGAACAACCAAACAGAAAGGAATGAAGAAACAATAATTCAAAAAAATGAGGAGAAGCTTAGGGACCTCCAGGACACCTTTAAACATTCCAACATTCAAATTGTAGGAGTACCAGAAGGGGAAGAGAAAGAGAAAGAAATGGAACACTTATTTGAATATGTAATGAAGGAGAACTTCCCCAATCTGGCAAGGGAAATAGGCTTCCAGGAAGTCCAGGAAGCTCAGAGAGTCCCAAAGAGGTTGGACCCAAGGAGGAACACGCCAAGGCACATCATAATTACATTAGCCAAGGTAAAAATGAAGGAGAGAATCCTAAAAGCAACAAGAGATAAGGGGACAGTTACCTACAAAGGAGTTCCCATCAGAATGTCAGCTAATTTCTTGAAAGAGACCTTGCAGGCAAGAAGGGGCTGGAAAGAAGTATTCCAAGTCCTAAAAGGCAAGGGCCTACATCCCAGATTGCTCTATCCAGCAAAGCTTTCATTTAGAATGGAAGGGCAGATAAAGTGCTTCTCAGACAAGGCCAAGTTAAAGGAGTTCATTGTCACCAAGCCCTTATTATATGAAATGTTAAAGGGACTTACCTAAGAAAATGAAGATTAAAAATATGAACAGTAAAAAAGACTTCAAACTCACAGTTAGTAACAACCATACCTAAAACAAAAGCAAACTAAGCAAACAACTAGAATAGGAACAGAACCACAGAAATGGAGATTACATGGAGGGTTAGCAACAGGGAAGTGGGAGGAGGAGAGAGGGGGAAAAGATATAGAGAATAAGTAGCATAGACAATAGGTAGAAAATAGACAGGGGGAGGGCAAGAATAGTATGGGAAATGTAGAAGCTAAAGAATTTATGACACATGGACATGAACTAAAGGGGGGAATGTGGGTGGGAGGGGGTGGGCAGGGTGGGGGGGAGCGAAGGGCGAAAATGGCACAACTTCAACAGCATAATCAATAAAAAAAAGTATTTCATTTAAAAAAAAGAATTGGCCTCTTAACACACTTACTTGTTCTTACTTATTTTCAGTGTTCTTGAAAGAACTACATTTTTATGAGTTTAATATTCCTCCTTTGTTATTGGTGGGTTTGGGTTCATTAGGTGATTGCAAGTTCTGATCTATTTCATAAACTTTCCATCTGAAAAAAATTACTTAATCTTCAAATCTAGTTCTCTTCTAATTGCCTCCATAAAGCAATTTCCTTAAACTCACATGGATGTGTTTGTAAATATTCTGTTTAGGTACGAGCATTTGCATTCCTGGGGTACCTAGAGTTAGTTAGACATTGAAGACTGAGGAGTAATAGGAACAATACTTGCACAACTGTATGTCTGCTCTCCTAGTATGATGAATGCTAATGCTGCAATAACCAATTTACAAAGTACTCTTAAACTGTCTTCACTTTTGTAGCTGTTATCTCAATGATCATTTATAGTGTATTCCCTTATTTTATAGAGGGAGAAGGGGGTGTTGGGAAGATTAAATGATTTGTCCAATACTATGTGGATTAAGAGGAGCTGAGCTAAGACCAGCATGTGACTTTCAGCTTTGGGCTCTGTCTTACTCCATGTATGTTAACACTGAGTTCTCATGCTGTTGAATGCGAACATGGCATGAAATTCACTACAGAAGCACATTAGTAAATATTAGCAGTGAACATTGTGTTAAATGCCTCTTGGTGCTAAGCTAAAACAACCATCAAAATGTACTTTTGAAAAATGGCTATGTTTTAGAACAAGAACATGATCAAATATTTTACCCTGTGCATTAGTCAGGGAAGGCTAAAAAAGGAGGAATATGCCAACGTATTAACCATATCTAATGACTTAAATTCTGTTTTGGCAAATTTCATATGTAAAAATACATTTAAGGGCTTGAAACTTCTAGATGTTTAAGTGTCTTCCTTAAATTTTTGCATCTGTTTTCAGTAATGACTACATAAAATATCTAATGTAGTATTTTGTGTTTAGATCTAGATTTTATCCTACTGAAGACAGAAAACAAGGTTTATTTAGAATATTTTTCTTCATAATCTATCTAGATTTCATTTTATTTTTCATCATGAACCACATTTATTGATTTTTATTCATTTCCAATTTTAAATATATTTTATTGATTATGCTATTACAGTTGTTTCATTTCCCCTCCTATATTTCCCTCTGCCATGCATCCCCCTCCCACTCACATTCTCCCCTGTAGTTTGTATCCATGGGTCATACATATAAGTTCTTGGGCTTCTACATATTCTGTACTATTCTTAACCTCCCCTGTCTATTTTGTACATACTATTTATGCTTCTTTGCTTAGTTTGTTTTTGTTTTCGTTTTAGGTGTGGTTGTTAATAATTGTGAGTTTGCTGTCATTTCACTATACATGTTTTTTATCTTCTTTTTCTTAGATAAGTCCCTTTAACATTTCATAAAATAAGGGCTTGGTGATGATGAACTACTTTAACTTGACCTGATCTGAGAAGTACTTTATTTGCCCTTCCATTCTAAATGAAAGCTTTGCTGGATAGAGTAATCTGGGATGTAGGTCTTTGCCTTTCATGACTTGGAATACTTCTTTCCAGCCCCTTCTTGCCTGCAAGGTTTCTTTTGAGAAATCAGCTGATAGTCTTATGGGAACTCCTTTGTAAGCTACTGTCTTCTTTTCTCGTGTTGATTTTAAGATTCTCTCCTTATCTTTAATCTTGGGTAATGTAATTATGATGTGTCTTGGTGTGTTCCTCTTTGGGTCCAACTTCTTCGGGACTCTTAGAGCTTCCTGCACTTCCTGGAAATCTCTTTCCTTTGCCAGATTGGGGAAGTTCTACTTCATTATTTATTCAAATAACTTTTCCACTTGTTACTCTTCCTCTTCCCTTTCTGGTACTCCTATAATTTGGATGTTGGAACGTTTAAAGATGTCCTGGAGGTTTCTAAGCCTCTCCTCATTTTTATGAATTCTTATTTCTTCATTCTTTTCTATTTGATTGTTTCTTTCTTCCTTCTGGTCCACACAGTTGATTTGAGTCCCAGTTTTCTTCCCATCACTGTTGGTTCCCTACACATTTTCCTTCATTTCACTTAGCATAGCCTTCATTTTTTCATCTAATTTGTGACCAAATTCAACCAGTTCTGTGAGCAACCTGATCACCAGTGCTTTGAATTGTGCATCTGATAGGCTGACTATCTCTTGGTTGCTTAGTTGTATTTGCTGTGGCGCTCTGATATGTTCTTCTGTTTAAGCCATTTTTTTTGTCGTCTCACCTGTTACATATGAGGGGTGGAATCTTATGTGTTCACCAGGGTGGGGCAACCCAGTCACAGGGTTGTGATGCTGTGTGTGGGGGCAAGGTCTGAGAGGGAACAATGGTACTTGCTCCACTCTCCTTAGGGCTTAAGTCCCTTCTGCCGCTTCCCCCTAGCAAACCAGGAGGAAGCAGCTTTCTGGTGCTAATTCCTATGTGGGTGAACTTGTGCACATTCTAGGACCCCATGGGTCTTTCTAGTGAACTCTCCTGTGAGGCTGGGAGTCTCTCCATGCATCTCAATTCCCACAGGTGTTTTCAGTCAGTGCCCCAAGGCTCTATTTCTGGCACTGGGACCCTGGTTTGTGCGCAGTGCCTTGCTTTACAATTGCTGCCTCCCTGGTTCTGCCAGTTGCCACCCTGTGCTCAGGGTCTGCCTGCTGTGGTCTTGTGCTCCCAGGATGCCTTAGGAGCCCAGTCCCACTGCTCTTTGTGCCTCAACGCCTCTCTGCCTGGCTGCCCAACTCTGCCCCTCCTACTGATCTGGATGAATGTGTCTATTTTAACTCCTCGGTTGTCTGACTTCCATAGAGTTCAATTTTCTGTCAGTTCTGGTTGTTATTTTATTTCTAAATTGTTTTTGTCCCTATCTTGGTTATGCGAGGAAGCACAGCGTGTCTACCTATGTCTCCATCTTGGTCAGAAGTTATCTTTGTTTCTTATTTCCTGTATCTTTCTCCCAATTTTCTCCCCACCCCTTCCCTGCATATAACCCTCCATGTGATCTCCATTTCTGTGATTTTGTTCCTGTTCTAGTTGTTTGCTTAGTTTGTTTTTATTTTTTTAGCTTCAGTTGTTGATAGATGTGAATTTGTCATTTAACTGTTTGTAGTTGTTGATCTTCTTCTTAGATAAGCCCCTTTAACATTTCATATGATAAGGGCTTGGCCATGATGAACTACTTTCACTTGACCTTATCTAGGAAGCATTTAATCTGCCTTTCTACTCTAAATGATAGTTTTGCTGGATAGAGTAATCTTGGATGTACTGTAATTTTTGGACTATAAGACACACTTCCCCAACCCCCAAATTTGAGGAAAATGCAGCACCAACCCTGCTCCTGCCTCCTGTGACCCTAATCCACTTCTGCCTCCCCCAACACATCAAGCCAGGTAAACTACATTCAGACTATAAGACACACCCTCTTTCCTCCCAAATATTTTTGGGGAGGTGCATCTTATAACCCCCAAAATATGGTAGGCCTTTGTCTTTCCTGACTTTGGATACTTCTTTCCAGCCCTTTTTTGCCTGCAAGGTTTCTTTTGAGAAGTGAGCTGATAGTCTTATGGGAACTCCTTTGTAAGTAACTGTCTCCTTTTCTCTTGCTGATTTTAAGATTCTCTCCTTATCTTTAATCGTGGGTAATGTAATTATTATGCCTTGGTGTGTGCTTCCTTGGGTCAAATTTCTTTGGGATTCTCAGAGCTTCTTGGACTTCTTGGAAGTCTATTGTCCTTTGACAGATTGGGGAATTTCTCCTTCCTTATTTTTTCAAATAACTTTTCAATTTGTTGCTCTTCCTCTTCTCCTTCTGGAACCCCTATGAGTTAGGTGTTGGAACATTTAAAGTTGTTTATTTCTTCCTTCTGCTCCAAACTGTTGATCTGAGTCCCAGTTTCCTTCCTGTCACTGTTGATTCCCTGTGCATTTTCCTTTAATTCACTTTTCACAGTCTTCACTCTTTCCTCTATTTTCTGACTATACTCAACCATTTCCGTGAGCATCTTAATTACCAGTGTTTTGAACTGTGCATCTGATAGGTTGGCTATCTCTTTATACCTTAGTGTATTTTTTCTGAAGCTTTAATCTGTTCTTTCATTTGGGTATTTTTTCTCTGAGTGCACCTGTAACATTTGAAGGGGCAGAACCTTAGGTCTTTGCCAGGGTGGGGCAACCCACATTGCTGTTTAGTGGCACTCTATGTGGGGGTAGGGGTCTGAGAGGGAACAATGCTGCTTGCTTGGCTCTTTGCTGGCTTTCATTCAGTTCATTCACTACCCGCAAGCAAATTGTGTCCTTCTGGTGTTGATTCCCAGGTAGGTGAGTTGTGTACATTCTAGGTCCCTGTGGGTCTCTCCAATGAACTATCCTGCAAGGCTGAGAGTTTCTTCCCCTGACACACACCCCACAGGTTTTTTCAGTCATAGGTTTTGAGGCTTTATTTCCCCATGCTGAAACCCTGGGTTGCTTGGTATGTTCTGCTACCCAGTTGCTGCTACAGTATATTTGCATGCAAATATGGGACCACCTGATCTGCTAGGCACAGCCTTGCCATGAGTCCTCTCTGCCCAGCTGTCCATCTCTACCCCTCCTAGCAGTCTGCATGAATGTTTCTTCTTTAACTCCTTGGTTGTTGGATTTCCATACAGTTCGATTTTCTGGCAGTTCTGGTTGTGTTTTTTTGTTTGTTTTGTTTTTAAATTTGTTGTTGTCCTTCTTTTGGTTGTGCAAGGAAGCACAGTGTACCTATCTACACCTCCTTCTTGGCCAAAAATCCTCTATCTAGATTTTAAATGGTTGTATAACATCTTTATTTACCTTCTTAATGAGGAGTATAGCCACATATTTTTGTTAGAAGAATTATTAAAATTAGATTAAACTTAAGCACCTCACCTAGGGTAAAAACATCTTTCTCTATGCAGAGCTGGGTCATCTGATCTTAGAAGTTTGGAGTTTAAAAAGACTAAATATGAAGAAAATTTATAAATTTGGTTCTTATCCAACTTTTAGATTTTATAGAAGAGGAAATGGAAATCTAAAAATGTAAGATGACTTGTTAAAAGCTATGAATTTATAATGTACATCAAGGCCAAATATTGTCCACAGTTTAGATTTGGTGAATAAATATTTCTTGAGAAGCTCTGAACATGGCTCAGGTTTAACTAAATGTGTATGTTTTGCTTTTTAACTGCCATTATTGATTCTTCTCTGATCATTATGTTGGAGATATTTTATAGAATTCATAACTGTGAATTATGAGTTGGGGCTTGCAATATATAAATTGAGGGCATTTTACTATCTGTTTTAACAGTTGAATATCACTCATCAAAATGGTAATCCAGCCTTCCAATTCCAGGAGGAAGTTAAAAAGTAAACATTATAAATTCTTACCTGGGACATAGTATTTTTCTTTCACTCTTTGGAACATTATGTATTCAAGCTCCAAACCAATCTCTACAACAAGTTCAGTAGGTTCAACTCTATAAGCAATTTTAACAAAGCTTGAAATGGAAGAATCTCACTTGACAGCAGTAACCTAAGAGAGCATGATAGCACTGGGTCCTAAGGTAAGAATTCCTTTAGGAGTTACTGTGAGGGAATATGCCTTCATATAAGTAGGCAGTGAGAAGACTGCCAGGGTGCTGGGAATAGATGCTCTGTAAAGCCACACTAAATAAGGGCAATAGAGAAAAATGGTCTTTTATCTAGTTGGTTACCCTCTTGAAGCAAGGGACAATTCAAAAAAGTAGAGAAACTGGAATATTAATGAAAGATAATGAGTTAATCAAGAATTTACTCTGAATTGAGAAGGTCAATTTATGACCTTAGTTTTATAAAACAAAGATAAAAAACATTATACATGTTTATATTTCTGCATACTCATATACATAGTCATATATATATGTATAATGCCACTATATTATTTTATGTACAAGCATAAAGGTATGGATGAAAACACACCAAGTTGCCCATATTGGATGGATGGAAGGAGATAGTTCGTGTTATGGATGTAGGGAAAAAGAAAAAGATAAGCTCAAGAGTTATTAGCACAACACTCCAGCTTAACCTGATGCCTTTTTAAATACAGAAATAAAGGTAAGCTCTGAGTGATGGGATTTTCCCTTAATATATATTTCCTTCCATTTATGTTTTCTTGAGCTAACCAGAAGATTCTGAGCATTTTAAAATTCAACTAGGAATTATACATGTTCCAGTTATAATTTCCACACCAAAAACTTCTCTCTAACTTTGAATTTTTATTCGCATGTCTAAGCACTACGGATCAGTCATGGGCTCAGTGGACCTCTTGTCCCTTGGTCAAGGGCCATTCTGAGGTGATGAGAGCTGTAATTCTCAGTTATACTTGCTGAACAAACAAGATGGAAAGAAATCCTTGTTTTGTGGTCTGTTTTTTATTCCAGCAGAGCTGTAGCATTGAGGGGAAAAAAATGAGGATTTGATGAAAGATCTTACTTCAAGCTGGGATCGATTTCCTCCAGGAGTCAATACGGTATTTGCAGAGTTGAGCAAAACTGGAGTTGACGAGTGTCCAAAAGCAGATTGTGTTATTAAAAAATGGGATGCATTTAGAAAGGACTCGGTCTTGAAACAGAATCAGAATTTTGCTCCTGAGGAGAATTTTCTAAAGCATGTTAAGTACTAAACTTTGGACATTATTTTTTATTCTGCAACATCAACTTACTATCCATAACTATGATTGGGTTGGACTGGTCCTGAACCTTACCCTCAGTCCTCCTGGTTTTCACAGCTTCCATTAATTGGCATGGTTACTAGCTGTGGCACTTCATCTGAGGCTGTTAAAACCTGCAAGGCTTTGCCAATAAGACCTTGAATTTGCTGAGGCTGGTTGCACATTGCTTGGTCTGTGGAGATATGCAAGAGAGGGGGTGACTTTTGACTTGACTTATGAATTATCTTTTTCTAGGCCAATGTTTTTTACCTAATTTTCATGTTTGCCACTATTCCAGCAACTTAAATCCTCATTTAAACATGCAGAGTAGTCTTTAATTTGAAACTTGCCAATAAAATGAAATGTTATTTCCCGAGTATTAGAATGTCTACTTATTTTTAGCAAATATTTCTTAACATATACCAATAACTTTTGGCTAGCAATAAATAGAGGTGCTCTCTGCACAATGGCTGTAACACTGATGTTGGGCTCGAAAACTTCTGTAAAAGACTCCTGTTTCCATTAGAACAGAAATGTCTTGTTACAAAGGTTTTCAGAGTGCTTTCCCTACTCCTGGAAAGAAAAAGTAGTAAAAAGGTTTTTAAAACTTTTAGTTTAGTGTTTTAAACTCATCTTCAGAGATGAAAAAATTTTCTCTTCTGTGAATTAGTTGTTAGCCCTTGAAGGTTTAAATTGCCATTGGATTAAGAATGCCTTTAATGCAGTTTTGCATTGCTAATACTAAAATATTTTCTCTGTGTGATATGATGATAAAACCCTCTACCTAACATTTCCTAATGCATCCAATTCTTTACATATGTTACCTCAACCCTGTATGTAATCATGATTGTCCCCATTTCAAAGATGAGGAAATGGGGTTTGGGGATATTTAAGTGACTTGTTTGAGATCATCTGGCTGACAGGTGGTACAGCCCTCGCAGCCCATTCTGTCTAGTTCAGTGGTTATTGTTTTCTCCAACTACTTTGTACTTTCCCTTAAACTGTGCTGAGAGCCTAGAATGAGACCCATCATAGATATGGGCTGCATATTAAGAGATCGGCACAGCACCTGTGAACACTATGTATCTCCAAGTGACGTGAATACCCCTTTCTTTTCCTGGCAAGCTTGCATAGGGATTATTGTTTTTCTTCTTCCTACCACTTAACTTTATGCTCCATTTAGTTTCTTCGCTCCTTTCCATAAATATTCTTTTGCTCATACCACCTTCTGTTGTGCCTTAAGTTCACATGTCTGGAACTTCACACCTCCATCTCTGACTTTTATTCCTCTCTGTCCAACTGCTTAAGGCAATTGAACATTACAATGTCAACTCAGCTCAAACCATGAAAAGGAACAGTGCTTGAAGAACAGGAGACATGTAGCTAAAATATTATACATAACCTCCCTATTCCTTTTTTACTCAAAAATATAAATTATCAACCAAATGTATTGAGTATGATATATATAACCCTGTGCTTGAAAAAATAGAGTTTGAGATGATTCAAAAATTCACAATTTGCCTTTTAAAAGCTTATCATCTCAAGAAGAATATAAAATGTTCTAATCAGAATTATATAAAAAGCCTAAATATGCACAGATGGTGGCATGGATGATAAATGTGTTGCTGGCCATGGGGAAAGGGCTCAGGGCTAATAGAAATGTGTGGTGGTATAATCTAGATGTTGGAATCAGATATCACCCAACTAGAAAGGCTTGATGCAGCCATTAGGATTGTAGATGATTTTTATTTGAGAATACTGGCTATCTAGGAGAGTTCTTTTTACCTTTTCAGAGTTCTGAGCCAATTTTCCTGAAACATATTTTTCATTTATATCTTATTTTTAAGAAGTACTAGAAAAAATACAGGAGTACAAGTAGTGTTACCTTCTTCTTAAAAGACTGTTTTAAAAAGCTGGAATCAAATCAGCAAATGTCAAGTACATGTGTTATACTATCAGTAAGTCTAAGTCAATGCTCAAGGGGCGCTGATACACCTATGCACAAAGAGCAGGCTGATCCTATCTGATGCCCATTTCTGTTCTATGGTTCTTCAGCATCAGTGCTGTGCAGCTGGGCCAGAGGAGTAAGAATAATTAACCTGTCAGGGTCTTCCATTTTTAGTGCATTATAATTTGCATATGAACCAAAAAGAAGTAAATTATGAAAAGTTCAACTTAATTTTCTTAGAAGAGTGAATAGTGATATGCTTTTCCTTCACAGAATGTGGGTAGTGTCATTCATTTCTCACCAAAATAGTATATCAGTTTCTCACTCCTTTATTTATAGATGAGTTGTTCTTTCAGAACTTATGTAAACTCTTTAGCTGATGAGTAAAATAGTTTTTCCACAACAAAAATGAATAAGGCATTCAAGGAATATATCTAGAAGAGGCTTTTTCAGCCTTGACACTATTGACATTTTGGGCTGAATAATTATTGTTGACAGTGGGGAGGGCTGTCCTGTGCATTGTAGGATGTATAGCAGTAACATTGATCTCTACCCTCAATGCCATTAGTGGTCCCCAAGTTGTGACAATCAAAAATGTCTCCACCAGTAGCTGAATGTTCTCTGGGCACAAGGGGAAAAAGTCACTTTCACTTGAGGGTCTCTGATATAGAAATATTAAACTGTAAATAATGAACTTTAAACAATGTAATTGTAGGAGACCATTCCAGATGGTTACCTGACTTCTACAGGGAGTGCTGAAAGCTAGAACTAAATTATGTTCAGGGAGTGGAACTCTGAGGGTGAATTTAATGAACTCAGTGGCTGTTTTTGTTATATTAACTATGTGATGACCAATTTCCTCCCATATTTCATATAAGACTGAATCCATCTTGGGGCTCTCCAGAAAAGAAAATGGAACAATTTTAAGCTTCTGAATCTTAAATGGTGGGTCAGATACTCAAATTAAAAATAAAAGAGGAAAGGTATTAAGAAGAACAAACTTACGGTTGAAAAGTAAGTCACGAGGATATAATGTACAGCATAAAAATATAGTAAACAATATCATAATAACTGTACAATAACATATAGTTACTAGACTTATTATGGTGATCACTTCATCAGGTATATAAATGTTCAATCATTATGTTGTATACCTGAAACTAATATAACATTGCATATCAACTATTATTAAAAATATAATTTTTATTTTAAAAAAATTTTGAACATTGAAAATACTTTAAATATGTTATCGATTATGCTATTACAGTTGTCCCAATTTTTCCCCATTTGTCTCCCTTGACCCAGCACAACCCATTCCCTCAGACAACCCCCACACCATTGTTCATGTTCATGGGTCATACATATCAGTTCTTTGGCTTCTGAATTTCCTATGCTGTTTACATCCCCATGGCTATTCTGTAACTACCTATGTGTGCTTCTTAATCCCCTCACCCCTTCACCCACCCATTCCCCCACACTGCCCTACCATCTAGCAACCAGCAAAATACTGTAGTTTTTGTTTGGGTTTTTATTTTTTTGGTCTGGGAAGCTCTTTATGGGCCCTTCCACTCTAAATGATAGCTTTGCTAGATAGAATAATATAGGTTGTAGGTCCTTGTTTTTCATCACTTCGAATACCTCTTGTCAATCTCTTCTTGCCTGCAGTTTCTTTTGAGAAATCAGCTGACAGTCTTATGGGAACTCCCCTGTAGGCAAATAATTACTTTTCTCTTGCTGCCTTTAAGATTCTCTTTTTATTGTTGACATTTTAATTATGATGTGTCTTGGAGTGGGCATCTTTGTACCCATCTTGTTTGGAATTCTCTGTGCTTCCTGGATTTGCATGTCTATTTCCTTCACCAAATTTTATTTCATTATCTTTTCAAATAGATGTCCAATTTGTTGCTCTTTCTCTTCTCCTGGCACCCCTATCAAGTGAATGTTCAAGTGCTTGAAGTTGTCCCAGAGTCTGCTTGTATTACCCTCACTTTTTTGGATTCTTTTTCCTTATAATCGTTGCTCAGATTGGCTGTTATTTGCTTCCTTATGTTCCAAATCATTGATTTGATTTTCATCTTCATCCATACTACTGTTGTTTTCTGTAAATTGTTCTTTATTTCAACTAGTATATCCTTTGTTTCTAACTGGATCTTTTTATGCTGTTGAGGTCCTCACTAAGTTCCTTCGGTATCATTTTTTTTGTATATCTTTTAGTTTATTTTGGCTAGATTATCATATTTTTATATACTTATGGTAGGGAGCCTAATTAATAGATTAATGTCAAAATAGCACTAATTACAATGGTTATGATGATAACAAATTATTTAATGTTGGCTAACATCTATTGAATATTTGCTGTCTAATATGTTAAGAGGCATTTATTCATTCATGCATTTTCTTTTTCTTTTCAGGTTTTGCCTATGTTTTATTTATTTATTTGTTTGTTTGTTTATTTTATTTACTGCTTTATTGTTATTCAAGTGTAGTTGCCTCAATTTTCACCCCACCATGGCCACCCACGCCACACATCCACGCAGTCCACCCTCAAACCTACCTTCTTTGGCTTTGTCTATGTGTCCTTTATACACGTTCCTTGATGGCCCTTTCCTATTTTCCCCCATTATTTCTCTCTCCCTGCCCCTCAGGTTACTGTTAGTTGTTCTTTATTTCAATGTCTCTAGTTATATTTGATCGCTTTTTTTTATTAGGTTCCATTAATAGATGAGATGATATGGTATTTGTCTCTCACTGCCTTGCTTATTTCACTTAGCGTAATGCTCTCCAGTGCCATCCATGTTGTCAAGAAAGGTAGGAGTTCCTTCTTTCTTTCTCTGGTTTAGCATTCCATTATGTAAATATACCAAAGATATTAATCTATTCATTTACTGATGGGCACTTCAGTTGCTTCCAGCACTTGGCTATTGTAAGTTGTGCTGCTGAATATTGGGGTGCATAGGTTCTTTTGGATTGGTGTTTCAGGATTATTAGGGTATAATCCTAGCAGTGGAATTGCTGGGTCCACAGACAGATCCATTTTTAGTTTTCTGAGGAAATTCCTTGCTGGTTTTCACAGTGGCTTCCCTAGTCTACATTCCCTCCAATAGTGCACTACCCTTCCCTTTTCTCCACAACTTCTTCAGCAGTTTTTGCTTGTTGATTTGTTTGAGGTAGCCATTCTGACCAGCATGAAGTGGTGATCCATTGTGGTTTTAATTTGCATGTCTCTGATGGCTAATGATGCTGAGCATCCTGTCATAAGTCTCTGGACTTTCTATATGTCCTCCTTGGAGAACTGTCTCTTCAAGTCCTTTGCCCACTTTTAAATTGGGTTGTTTGTCTTCCTGGAGTGCACTCATGTGAGTTCTTCATATATTTTGGAGATCACACCCTTGTCCAAGGTCTCATTTGCGAATATGTTTTCCCATATGGTTTGGTTCTCTTTTTATTTTACTGCTGTTTTCTTTAGCCATGCAGAAGGTTTTTATTTTGATACAGTCCCATTTGTTTAATCTTTCCTTTATGTCATTTGGTCTAAAGCGCACATTGGTGAAATACTGCTGCATGGAATATCTGAGATTTTCTTGTTTATGTTCTCTTCTAGGACTTTTATGGTGTCACAACTTTTGTTTAAGTCTTTTATCTACCTTGAGTTTATTTCTGTGCATAGCATAAGTAAGTGATTGAGTTTCATTTTTTTGCATGTAGCAGTTCAGCTCTCCCAACACCATTTGTTAAAGAGGCTATTTTTACTCTATTTTATGCTTTTGCCCCTGTTGTTGAATATTAATTGACCATAGAGGCTTGGGTTTATTTCTGGGCTCTCTGTTCTGTTCTATTGACCTATATCTTTTATTATGCCAGTAGCAGACTGTTTAGATTACTGTGGCCTTGTAATATAGTTTGATGTCAGGTATGGTGAGCCCTCCTACTTTGTTTTTTTTTTCTCTCTCAAAATTGCTGCAGTTATTTGAGGTCTTTTTAGGTCCCTATATATTTTTGAAATATTCAATATCTGTGATATACATCATTGGTTTTAGTAGGAATTATGTTGAATCTGTAAATTGCTGTGCATAATATGCACATTTTGATGATGTTAATTCTTCCAATGCATGAACATGGGATATACTTCCATTTATTTGTGTCTTCCTTATTTTCTTTTTTCAGTGTTGTGTAGTTTTCTGGGTACAGGTCTTTTACATCCTAGGTTAGGTTATTCCTAGGTACTTTATTTTTCTTGTTGCTATATCAAATGGGATTTTTTTCCTGTTTTCTGTTTCTGATATTTCATTGTTGGTGTAAAAAATACCTTTGATTTCTGAATATTGACTTTGTATCTCATTGCTTTCCCAAATTCACTTATTAGGTTGAGTAGTTTTTTCATGGAGCCCATAGGTTTTTCTATGTACACTCTCATGTCATCTGCAAACAATGACAGTTTTGCTTCCTTCTTTTCAGTAAGGATATCTTTTATTTGTTTTTCTTGTCTGATTGCCGTGGCTAGGACTTCCATACTATGTTGAATAGGAGTAGTGAAAGTGGACATGCTTGTCTTGTTTTTGATCTTTGGGGAAAGATTTTAGTTTTTGCGCACTGAGTATGATGTTGGCTATAGGTCTCTCATATATGGCCTTTATTATGTTGAGGAATGCTCCCTCTATTCCCACTTTGTTGAGTGTTTTTATCATAAATGAGTGCTGTACCTTGTCAAATGCTTTTTCTGCATCTATTGATATGATCATGTGATTTTTGTCTTTGCTTTGCTTATATGATGTATTGCATTTATTGATTTGTGAGTATTGTACCATCCTTGCATCCCTGGGATGAATCCTACTTGATCATGGTGTATGATCTTTTTGATATATTACTGGATGCAATTTGCCAGTACCTTGTTGAGGATTTTAACATCTATGTTCATCAGTGATATTGGCCTATAGTCTTCTTTTTTTGGGTGTGTGTCTTTGTCTGGTTTTGGGGTTAGGATGATGCTAGCTTCATAAAAAGTGTTTGGCAATCTTCCTACATCTTGGAATTTTTGGAAGAGTCTGTGAAGGATAGGGATTAGCTGTTCCTTAAGTGTTTTGTAAAATTCCCCCGTGAAACCGTCTGGTCCAGGTCTTTTGTGTGGTGGGAGAGTTTTGATTACTGCTTTGATTTTGTCAACTGTTATCGGTCTGTTCAGGCTTTTTGCTTCTTCTTTATTCAGCTTTGGAAGATTATATTTTTCTAGCAATTTGTCCATTTCATCCAGATTTTCAAACCTTGGCATATAATTCTTAGTAATTTCTTACAATGCTTTGTATTTCTGTGGTATCACTTGTAATCTTTCCTCTTTCATTTCTGATGTGTTTATTTGGGTCCTCTCTCTTTTTTTCTTGATGAGTGTGCTTAAAGCCTTGCTAATTTGTTTATCTTTTCAGACAACCAGCTCCTGGATTTATTGATCCTTTGGATTTTTCTTTTAGTTCCTAGAGCATCCTTAAAACCAGTGCTTTGAACTTTGCATCTGGTAGATTGCTCATCTTTATTTCGTTTAGTTCTTTTTTTTTGAATTTTTATCTCTTCTTTCATTTGAGGTATGTTTCTTTATCTTCTCATCTTGACAGCCTCCCTGTGTTTGTTACTATGTATTATGTAGAGCTGCTATGACTCCCTGTCTTGGTAGCATGGCCTAACATAGTGGGTGTTCTGTAGGGTCCAGTGGCACAGCCTCCTTTATCACCCAAGCTGGGTATTCTAGGTTCACCTTTTGGGTGGCCTGAGTACACCCGCCTCTTATGGTTGAGCCTTGGCTGCTATTGGCAGGTCTATAGGGTGATTAACCATAGTAGTCAGCTGCAATGACTGGTTGTGACTAGTGACCACAAACTTCCAGCTTCTGCAAATGATCAGCTGCACATGGGCAGGATGGTGCTGCTTTGACATGGTTTGTAGCTGTAGACTGGATGCACAGGCTCTGGGTTTTCCTGGGTGGTGCAAGTCAAAGTTAACTCCCACCTGAGTTCAGCCTATGGCCACCCAGTATGGGCTATAAAGCAATCTGAGATGGTTGGTACTTGTATTGCAATTGGAGGTTACTAGGAAAGCCAACCTGTGAACCTAGGCTGGCTTCTACTAGTGCTATGACTGGGGCTACTTAACAAGAGGTGCAGGAGTTGAGGTCCCACTGAGGCTGGATGTTGCTTTTTTGAGAGGATTTAGGAAGTTGTGAAGCATGAGCCAAGACCAGCCATTCATATGGAAAAGCCATTGATAACAGCTTTTGTGGGCATATAATTTGGGTAGGACAAAGCCTCCAGGGATCTCCAGGGTGGGGATAACAGTGTTAGCCAAGTTGATGATCTCATACATGACTTCATAAAAAGAGTTTGGGAGGCTTCCACCTTCTTGGAATTTTTTTTTTTTCCTAGAGGTTGGTTTCTAGTTTCAGTACCTTGTGGTTGGAAAAAATGCTCGATATGATTTCAATTTTTGGGGGGGTTTGTTGAGGCTTGTTCATGTGTCTTATTATGTGGTCTATCTTTAAAAACGTTCCATGTGCATTTGAAAATAATGTGTATTTTGCTTCTTTGGGATTAAAGGCTCTCTCTATATATCAGTTAAGTTCATTTGATCTAGGGTATTGTTCAATGCCAAAATATCTTTGTTGCTATTTTGTTTGGAAGATCTATCCATTTTTGACAGTGGGGTGTTAAAATCCCTTACTGTAATTTTGTTGCTGTCAACATCTTTCTTGAAGTCATCTAAGATTTTATGTATTTGGGTGTTCTTATGTTGGGTGCACATATATTTACAATGTTTATATGTTCTTGATGGACTCTTCCCTTGAGTATTATGCAGTGGCCTTCTGGGTCTCTTTTTATGGTTCTCTCTCTTTTTTTTGAAATCTGTTTGTTTGATATGAGTATTTCTACCCCAACTTTTTTTACCTTTCCATTTGCTTGGAATATTTGTTTCTGGCCCTTCACTTTCAGTCTGTATAGGTCTTTTGTTCTGAGGTGAGTCTCTTGTAGGCAGCGTATGTGTGGGTCATGTTTTCTTATCCATTCAGCTATTCTATGTCTTTTGATTGGAGCATTTAATTCATTTACTTTTCAGGTTATTATTGATAGGTACTTATTCATTGCCATTTTTTCGTACCTGTGTTCCTCTCTCTCTCTCTCACTGTTTTTCTTCCTGTTCTTAAAGCAAACACTTTAGCATCTCTTGCAGAGCTGGCTTGGAAGAGGTGTATTTTTTGAGGTTTCTTTTGTCTGGAAAACTCCTTATTTCACCTTCCATTTTAATTGAGAGCCTTGCTGGATGGAGTAGTCACCATTGCAGGCCTTGGTTTTTCATTAGTTGGAATATTCCTTGCCAATCCCTTCTGGTTTGGAGTGTTTCCATTGAGAAGTCAGCTGCTAGTCTTATCAGGGCTCCCTTGTATATTACTTCCTGTTTCTGCCTTGCTGCCTTTCAGATTCTCTCTTTGTCTTGAAATTTTGCCATTTTAATTATGATGTATCTTGAAGTGGGCCTCTTTGGGTTCTTCTTGATTGGGACTCTCTGTGTTTCTTGGATTTGTGTGACATTTTCTCTCATCAAATTATGGAAGTTTTCCAACATTACCTTTTCAAATAGGTTTTCTATCCCTTGCTCTTCTTCTCCTTCTGGTATCCCCATTTTATGGATATTACTCCATTTCATCTTGTCTTGCATTTCCCTTATTACCTGTTCATTCTTTCTGACCCTCTTTTCCTTTTCTTGCTCTTTCTGGGATTTTTTTCTACCTTGCCCTCCAGCTTGCTGATTCAATACTCTGCTTCATCGATCCTGCTTTTGATTTTTTCTACTGTATTCTTCAATTCAGAAATTTTATTCTTCATTTCCTCTTGGCCCTTGTTGATAGTTTCTATTTCCTTTTTCATGTTGGTATAATTTGCAATGAGTTCATTGTAGTTTCCCTGTAACTTTGGTAATTCTTTGTGAGTTCATTGAGCTTCCTTATAACCATTGCTTTGAACTCCATATCTGATAGTTGAGTTGCCTCTCTTTCATTTAACATTTTTTCTGGGGCTTCCTCTTTCCCTTTCATTTGGGTATTGTTTCTTTTATTTACACATTGTTTTCTAGACTCTTCCTGTTAGCCTCTGCTTCTTAAATTGACCTGTTCTGACTCCCTGTGTTTATGGTGTGAACTTCTATGGTAGAACACCTGTGAGATTCGGTAATGCAGTTTCCTTGATCTCCTGAGCTTGCTGGTTTTGGGCTGTCATTTATGTTGGTTCTTTGTATGTCTTTGGATTTTGATTGTTTTTGGGTCCTTCTTTGGTGGGTACTTCTCTCCATTTGGTTAACAGAGGGTCATTCTGTCCACCAAATCTTGTATTCTGTTGTGCAGGTGTGGACAGGTTATTTTGAAGCTCATTTTTCTGTCTGTACGAGGTTTTGAGTCTTGTCTCTTGCTCTTGTTCAGTTGTTTGTTCTCAGTAATTTCTCCACTACTTAGTTGTGTTTCCAAATTAGTCATGAGTGGACGTTAGTGTGGTTTCTACTCCCTCCTTCACTTTCTTCTGTTGTTACCTGTTGGTCGTTCCTTTGTTGGTGGATTTCCTCTTCCAGCAGGTATAGTGGTGCTCACAGCTTTGACCTACTCTTTTTTGTGATCATTGGGAGAGGAAGGCAAAATGGATTAAGACAGCAGGAGTGTATTCTATGGTACTTAAAGTACCAACCTGTACAGAAGAGATAGGACATCCTTTGGCTATTTATAGTGTTAACTGTGATATTCCACCCAGCTAGCCACTTTTTAGAAAGGATGGAAAGAAGGTAAGACTCTTTTTGGGGAGGGAAGGGTTTTGAGTTGGATCTAGAAGGCAGCAAGTTTGTGGGAGGTCAGATTCTGAGGTATGGTGAGAGTAAAAGATAGTAAATAGGTGTAGTGTCTGAGAGAATAGAGTTAACCACTACAATAATAGAGTTCAGGAAACCAGAAAGTGAGCTAAAATCTTGGAGGGGTGTTGTGTAGTATTTACAATTGTGTGGAACAGCTATTATTTACAATAATATTAGAACAACAATCATATGACATAATGTATGTGATCTGAATAACAATAATAGGAAACACAAGACCTAGAGTAGTGTCCTATTGGAACACAAGTGAAGTGAAAGAAGGAAAATTAAAAATACACTATGAAAGAGAACAAGGGAAACCAGTAAAATAATGCAATTTAACAAACCAAGTGAAGAAGACTAAACAGAAAGAAAAGAAATACAAAAATACTAATAAAAGGAAAGATGAAAAAATAATGAAAAAATTATAATAATATAAATATACAATAACTTGCAAGTTCTCTGAAATAGCAAAGTTAAATTTGTCTCACTATCTCATTTGTTGGGATGAGCACTCTTTGGATCTAACTCTGGTCCTTTTATAGCTCCAGGTTTTATTGTCTTACTTGTGGGAATTAAAAAAGAAAGAAAAGAAAGAGAAGAAGGAAAAAAGCCTCCTATTGGCTTTAAACCTGCCAAACCAGTTTTACTGGTCTTCTGGCTGCAGCAGGCTGCTTTTCTCCCTTCCTATGGTTTTGTGGGGTTGGGGGACAGGTCTGAGCTGCACTTTTCACAGTTGCCCAGGTTGCAGCTCAGTTTCTTAGTTTGCTGCCAAGCCCCCAGTGCCCTTCAGCACCTGGACTATGCCTTTAGTCCACCAGTTGTGTTGTTCTTGAGGTGCACCAATTAGGGGCAACTCACATACCACCTTCTCGCTCTTTGCTGTCCTAGATGCTAGGGACTCTCAGAGTCTCTGCAGGGTAGTTTGGCTCCCCTACTGAGTTCAGTCTTTCTGGAGATTGCTGACTCCTTGAGCCCTACTGCTCTCTTCTGCAGGGGGGTGTCTCCATCTTCCTCTTAGCACCAGGTGGCCCTGCTGGGTGGGGGGGCATGTGCAGCAGCAGATTCACATGCATGTCTCAGCTACTGTGGCTGGGTGGCAGGGTCAGGTGTGCACAGTCCTTGGGGATGCGGGCACAAGCACGTGGCCTCCACTGCTGTGGTGGGATCGCAGCTGCTGGGCTGAGGGGTTGGGTGTATGCCATTCTAAAGTAGACAATTCTATAATACATTATCTGTATATTGTATTGTACAGACAGAAAATCAACAAGAAAACAGTGACCATAAATGACACACTAGATCACATGGATTTAATTGATACCTTCAGAGCATTTTACCCAAAAGCATCTGAATATACATTCTTTTCAACTGCACATGGAACATTTTATAGGATAAACCACATGATAGGGCACAAAACAAGTCTGAATAAATTTAAGAAGATTGAAATCATATCAAGCATCCCCTTTGACCATAATGGTGTCAAGCTAGAAATCAATCACAGGAAAAAAACTGAAAAACACACAAAGACATGGAGGCTAAATAACATATTACTAAACAATAACAGTTAAAAATTAGATCAAGGGAAAAATGAAAAGATACCGTGAAACAAATGAAGACACAACAACCCCAAATCTATAGGACAGTGAAGGCAGTCCTAGAAGGGAAACTCAGAGCATTATAAGCCTACCTCAAGAAACAAGAAAAATCTCAAGAAAACAATCTAATTATACATTTAAAGGTACTAGAAAAAGAACAACAAACAAATACCAAGGTGAATAAAACAAAGGAAATAATAAATATCAGGGATAAAAAATGGAAGAGGGTCTAAAGAATAATATAAAAGATAGGTGAAATCAAGAGCTGTTTCTTTGGAAAGATAAACTAGATTGACAAACCTTTAATCCAACCTATTCTTAATTTTAATGTCACTAGATGAATCTATTAATATAGCCCTAAAACATCAACTTAATAATATATAGGGTCCATGACAATTCTTTCACCTGACATTTAAGTATTTTGACCTTATTCCATGTCCTGCCACTAGCTGGAGAAGTGTAAAGTGCTTTGAAGTCCATAATTTAAAGAAACATTCCAGGAGGAGAATGTTATTTTTCAAGCACAAGGTTCTAAACTGGTTCATGTATGAATTATTATATTAACATATAGTGCTCTTTCACTGAAAAGAAGTAAAGCTCTGTTAATATTTATGCTGTTTGTAAAGAAAGGTAATGGCAGAATTTCCTGGGTAGCTCACTTCATTTAATGTATACTGATTCTTAAACTGCAAAGCAGGCTGGGTTAATGTTGGCTGCAGTCCTGAATCTCCCACTCGGCAAGCTGCTCTTGAACTCTTTTCTAAGAAATCTTCATCTTTGTCACTATTTCCTTCAAAATGATGAATGATTTTTAAAGTGGCAGTTGCAAATATGTACACACACACACACACATGCATGCACACACACATGCACACACACACATATATATATACACACACATATGCAACAGATATATATAATTTGACAGCTGGCAGCATTTAGTTTACTTTCTGTCTCTTTCATTGAAAGCTACTGGTGTTTCACACACTGTGGGGGAAGAGGAGTTTCAGACTTTATTTGGATTAGTGTCAGCAGACTGCATGGCTATAATGAAGACTCCTTCCTGAGCAAAGCTTTTGGGAAGCCTTGCTGTACAGTACTGGTACAAGCCAATCTAGCTTCAATTACACTAATGTGTTAAGATGACCATACTTTTCAGAGTATCTGTTCATTTTGAAGAGGAAGATAGTTTTGCTCCTAATGATCAGCCTTATAATTAGTTTTTTAATCTAATAATGATGTCAGAATTGTGCGCAATTTCTTTATTTTGTGGATTTTTTCAAAGCTGTGTCCAGAGTAAGTCACTTGTAGCTAGAAAGTAGTCAAGAGAAAGAAAAGAAAAATATGGTTTGTGATTTCAATAAGTTTAAAGGTCTGGTGGTAAAGAAAGATATATCCTTAAATAACCCCAAATTAGGTGAAGAGTGTCTCCCAAGGGAGTACGTAGCTCTGAGTAGGGGGAAGGGAGATTCTGGCTCAACGATGCTTTAAACTCCCTTTGGTAAGTTTCTGGAGTATTGCATTCCATATGTACTGTGTACAATTTCCTCTTGGCCCTTGTTGATAGTTTCTATTTCCTTTTTCATGTTGGTATAATTTGCAATGAGTTCATTGTAGTTTCCCTGTAACTTTGGTAATTCTTTGTGAGTTCATTGAGCTTCCTTATAACCATTGCTTTGAACGCCATATCTGATAGTTGAGTTGCCTCTATTTCATTTAACATTTTTTCTGGGGCTTCCTCTTTCCCTTTCATTTGGGTATTGTTTCTTTTATTTCCACATTGTTTTCTAGACTCTTCCTGTTAGCCTGGATTTACGTGATGTTCTAGGTTGAGAGTTTCCCTCTGTTTGCTTCTGGCCTACACAAGAGATTCAAGAAAAGTGCATAATATTAAATAAACAACACCAAAAGTTTGAGAGGAGGCCTGAAATTACTGAGAAAAAAAGTCAGTGAGAACTGGTATACAATAAAATTTGCAAAGGCTGACTCTTTGGAGGCACATTATGGAATCTGTTAGGAGATTGGAATTGGGGCCATCTGTGCACTCCCTAAATATCCTTTAATAACAGAAATTTAAGCAAAATCAGAGCATTTGACTTAACCGAACAGGAATTTAGACTTGAAATAGGAAACATATGGCAAACTTACACACACATCAAATTGCACTAAAAAAGAATAATAACAAAATGAAGTCCTTTTTATGAGAACCAATCTAAAGCGTACCTCTCACTGCTGTCCACCTGAGATGCATCCCTTCCAGGTCCTTGGCTCCATTTGGAAATTATTCTGGGATAAGAAGAGAGTACTGTGTAACATTTCCAATCTTGAACTTTTTTAGAATTATAATTTAAAAGAGACATGTTATTGAAAAATTATTGAGCAAAATTAAATTTCAAACTGGACTTCAGAGGCATGCTTTGTCTGGGCAAAAGGTGCTTGGCACACAGGGCTTCAGGATGGGTGCTTCACTGAAGTGGCAAAATAGGTACTAAGCAGGGCAAACTTGCTTACACTGTGTGTATGTGTATCCATATGCATGTGTGTGTGTTTCTAATTCTGACTTCAAAAATTTTAGAAGTAATTGAAAGAAAAATCTGACTTGTTTCAGGGTAAAATGACAGACACCAAAGTAATCTTGGAAAATAATTTGAAGACATTATAATAATGCAATAATTCTGATTAGAATGAGGGAAACAAATAAGTTTGCAATAAGACAAGGCATTCTTGTAAATATTTTATTAGCTAAGGCTGAAGAGATAATCAAATGCATATTGTTGGTGTGTAATTATTTTTTCGAGGAATAGGGAAATACAAGCATCTAAAAGACTTATTAAGGTATGTTATTAATTTACTCTTTCTTCCCATAAAGTTATTTTTTCCAACCCATCTTTCCTTTTGGCAAAATAATGAGTGATTTTCACATAGCGTATTTTGCATTATAATCATAACCTCTTTTTAAAAATTTTTACTGAGGTAGGTGTCTTTAAACAGAAAGCTACAGCTAAATCTAGAAAGGAAGGAAAGGAGAGAGGGAGAGAGGAAGAAGAAAAGAGGAAGAGAAAACAAAGGGAGGAAAGATAGTAAGAGAAATATGAAATAAACAAAAGTTGACATGATGGGATGTTGCATTTACCCAAGGTAAGATCACTTAGAGGAGTCTTGCCTCTGTCCCAAGAAATTCTCCAACTTCTAAGTCAACAGTTGTCTGACTGTGGTAGAAAACACTGGAAAGGGACTGAAGTATGGTTGAGAAGCTGAGTATGATTGTTTTGGTTCAACACGATGCACCATTTTATCCTTCTTGATTTTGAGTAGTTAGATTTTTCTCTATCTTGCAAAGCTCTTATTTTCTGGTGACAATCTCTCCTAGATTGTTTTGAACATGATAATTTTTCACTCCTTTATTGTACTGAGTAGGATTCCTAAGATGCTTCCTTGACTTAATTAAATTTGTTTCTGTTAGTTTTGAGGTGCTTCATAGGCAATAGTTTCAGGACCTTGAGGATGAGTAGCTAAGAGCTGGTAGGGACTTTAAAATTATCTTTAAAAATGCATTGATTTTAAACTGCTCATTAGAAAAAAAGTTTTGAAAATCCGATGCTTTGCGCATTTTACAATGTACCCTAAATTTTATATCACAGTTACAAAGTATATACTTTTTAATGTACTATAAGTATTTTCATGTCATAATAAAAGTATAACATTTCTTTTTTTGGAGTAACGATCATATCTGGAAGTTACAGTTATTTGTCACCTTTTCCATTTAAAAAGCACATGACAAGTTCTTCTTTGACATGGAAATTTTCCATCATTTTCTTTCCTTCATAAGTACCTATTTCCATTTAACTTCCCTCACAGAACTTAAAATAATATAGCTATTTTGAATGTCTTTTCTTAATCACCCTTTCATATCTCTCTGCAATTAAAATATTTATACAATTAAAACTATTTTTTCTAAATTGGTTTCTCATGAGAATAATTGATAAAAATATAATTTATAGATTCAATGATTAGTAAACATAAAAATTAAAATTATATTAAAATAAATGTCTTATTAAAATGTATGAGGCTTTAACAAAGCTTAATTAGTTCATGTGTCTCAGGTGAATACTACTATTACTAGAATGAGAAGGTTCGTAATAAATTGTTTTAATTTTTACAGTTTTAAGTGCTGAGAACACATTCATATAAATGAGTTGATATAAAAAAGATTTGTCTATCTTTCCTGTATTTAATAAAAATTGTTTATTCTCTCTTTTTAAGTAGATGCTTGTTTTTCATTGGCTAGACATCCTTGAGGAGTATTATAGTGTTTTAATCAGTATTGCTGTGGTTTGAAGTCTGACTTGGTGGTATTATCCACAATGAAAAATATTAATTCTTGGATAATGCTGTAGTATTTTTTCTAGATCCCTTCTTCAGGTCAGGAGTACCAACCCCAAGAACTGCTGGCAACATGGGTCACTGATGGCTCACAACTGTACCTCTCATTGGAAATTTCCCTCAACTACTAGGAACCTTAAGAGCTGTGGCCAATGTCTGTCTGGTGCAGAGGGACACAGCCTGGTTTTAAATGAGGTCAAACTGCAGGGTCATCTTAACTCCAGAGCACCCTGTGGAATTGGCCTGAGTCTTCCAGATCAACTATGTTGAGGGTTGCTTTTCATTCTGCTCAGTCCTGCCTTCCTCACATCTTTGCAGGCGTATTCTTGGGTGTTCACCCTCCACACGCTTGTCTCCTTCTCTGAATCTGTTCCCAGGAAACCCATTGTAAAATACCCATTCATGAACTAGCAGTTCCAATTGTGATTCTGCAGAAGGAAGTAAAAAAAAAAATCGCTCTATTTTGGGTGGAAATGACACAACAAACATTTCACTTACTGTGGTTATTTTTGGTGATTTTTTTTGTGGCATTTATAATATGAGACATCTCTATTCAGTGGAGGACAGCTGTTGAAAATATGACCTACCCTTAAAAATACTCTTCTTGATACTTTCCTGAGCTGAAAATATTTTGGCTATGCCTTTTGGGTGATCTGTTTTCATTCTGGTGTGAGAGGTAGGGTAAACTTGAGTGTGTATCATACTCAAATTTAGTAATTTAATATTCTTCAAATTTAAAATGCCTCAATAAAAACCATGTTGTTGTTAAAGACTTGGTTTTTAACAGGAAACATATACACATATACACACATTCCTCAGCAGCAGGAGCCTAGGGAAAAGCTAACTATAGTTGATGAATAATGAAGAATTTTGCTGTTTATGCCATTTCCATCTGTTGTGTACATGATATTTATGATATTCACAAGATAAACTGATAAGAGTGTATAATCTTCTAGTATGTTTATTTTTAAACGTTATTATTACTGGTTTTATGGAAGAATGATGTCATGTACTCTGATGCCAGCGATAAGAGAATTAAAAATAAAATAGCAACACAAACAGCCCAAACACTTTTGGATAACCTTAGGCATTTTATGTTTAATGAATAATACTTGATTTGTGTCATGTCACATTCCAGGATCTCAAAGTATGTGCCAGCATTGATTTTTGACTGCATGCTAGATGGCGAAGAAGGAGAGTTCTCTGAGTTCATGATTCTCTCTTTTCCCTGCTGACTTCCCACCAATCCTGCTTCTCAACAGCAGTGTATTGACCCAGCTGAATGAGGATGGATTACTTTTTTGTTTTTCTAATGCTAGATTAATCTTGGAACTTCTCTTGGAAATTAAAGTTTTAATGAATCGAGGGTCCCTAGAGAAAATAGCACAAAAATACATTTTTCCTTTTTCATAAACCAAAAGCACAATCTCACTCTCATTTTTTTTAATCTATAATCTATAGATTTTCTGAGTTAATGCAGCTTAGTGGAAAGTAGTCCTGACAGGACAACCAGCTGCTTCTTTCACTGAGTAAGAAAAAGCACCTATTTACCATGTAGCTATGAACAGGTCATTTAACATTTTTGAACTTCATCATTGATTTGGATTAGGTGATTTCAAACATTTTTTTGGCTCAATCATTTTTAAGACTCTTATACATACTTGATTTTCACCTTAAAAACATTCATTATGGGCTATTTGAGAGCCCTTCTAAGTCCATAAAAAATATCTAGTTTTTATAAAAACAAGCTCTCTCTTCTTTCTTAAAGAGCAATATTATAAAAATTGTTAAAATGTCCCTGTTATTTTTTCAAGCCAAAATGTTTTTCAGGTATTTTGATTCTCTCATTTTTAGGGGGTGGGGTGGGGTAATTCATAAAATGACTTAGAACCCTGCTTCCCCCATTTGGGGAATAATTGTAGTAGTCCAGAAAGAGGTCAATTTGCTTATTTTCAAATCTGGCTTTCTCCTTCTTTTTTTTTTTGTTTTTTTTTTTTGTTTGTTTGTTTGAGGCCTGTCTTTGGACAATTTTCTTGAGTTTAGAGATTTAGAGGCATAAGAGGGCTTATTAGAAGTGTTCACATTAACTGAAATGAGAAAATGTGAAATCTAAAGTGTTGGAGGGGCAGACTTGTTTCTATTTTGTGAAAACAGCTTGTCATGAACTGTGGACATTCAGGTAGTCAGTGGTGTGATTGAAGATAAAACAGTGCCTCAAATATTTCTTCCATGAGGATTGAAATTACAACAAATACTAATTCTTTAGGTCTATCAACATCTTCTTTGAAAAAGTAAGATCATATAGTCATGTGTTTAAGTGTGTGTATGTGTTTTGAAATTTTACTCCTGCAACTTGCTTAAATGCTTTATTTTCATTCCAACACCTAAACAAGTTTATTCTATAAACTTTGCAGCAGCCACAGGCATGTTCTTTAGATACTTTCTGGAGGAAGCAAAGTCTGAGGGAGAGGTCTATGTATCTTTGACTGGACAGTCTGGTGGGCGATAATCCCCACTGTCTTCAACACAAGTGTGCCACTCATTGCTCATGAGATACTCACTTCCTACTTCCCATTTGGATGTGCTCCATCAGTGTTTTGAAGACACACTGATTACAATAAAAATGTAGGCAGTTTGTCCCTGAAGGACTCCTTATGTCTCTCAATTCTTACTTGGGGAGAGATGGCAATATGCTGTCATGTTTCTCTTCCACTCTGAATCCATTTATGTCCTTTTCAATCCAGTGTTCCCCATTTTGAGGGACTGTTTCCTATGAAAAAATCAAGTCCAGGTCAACTGTTTCTCCCTGAGACTTAGAAATCACCCCCAACCTTTGAAGGCAAACTGAGATCAGGGACCATATACAGGGACTTTGTATCTCCCATAGTATGTATATATATATTAATCACACAAACACACACACACACCCCTAATATCTAGAAACTTTTCATTAACTATGATGATAATAATACTTTCTATTGAGAGGGTTTTTTTTATGGCTTGTTTTGTAGTAAGCATTTCACATGCATCATCTCATTTAGTGCTTCCAGCAGTTTTGTAAAGTTGTTGTTAGAAATAATTCCCATTTTATAGATGAAAAAACCAAGGCTTATAGAGATTAAATATCACGCTTGAGTTAACAGGTATGTACTTCTGTGCACACATACATACATACACACCATGGCTACAGGCCCAAGCCCTTCATCTCTCAAGCTCTTCTTATATTACTGTCTTCACGATGGGGCTAGATTGAGTGTCTGTGGAGAAGTTAAGAACTTTCAGTCTGATTTGCATCAATTTTTCCTTAAAGTAAAAAATCTACCTACTCTATTCCTATGCTTTCTGACCACTAAAGTAAGATGTGAAACAGAGAGGTGGTGGGAGGTGGAGGGTATTCATTTTATCCAGGCCATATCTTAACTGAGACATTTGAGATAGTGGATAGGGCAGTAAGGAGGGGAGGGTGCATGCCTTTTGGGAAAACGGAACTAAGCGGGCTAAGAAAAAGTTGTTTTTGGACAACTATGAGGTAGTGTGACAGTTTGGCTGAAGCAAGTCAGAGGGACAGAGACCTAAGCACAAGTGTTTACCTAGGTCTTATGGAACCTGATCAAATTTGAAAGCTGAGTCATCACACTTTTGTTGTCATTGATTCAATTTGCCCTGTTCTAATTGAAAGGTTTTAATTGGAGCACACTATGGAAATCCATGTTCTGCAAGAGAAGACCTTATCCATTTACAGTACCTGACTATATAGTCATTTCTACTGGCATAGTCAAGCTAGTTGTTCTAACAGAAGACACTTATCTAATTAATTGAAAAGTGCAAAGTAGGTAAAAATTAAAGCAGTTTCCAGTTGTGTAGTCAAACATTTGGGGGGAAGGGAAAATGCTCTCATTGAATTAAACTGCATTTGCAAATTGATGTCAAAACTGTGTAAACTGGGAGAAAAAAAAAAGAAATAGCAACCTGCTTCCACAAGAGAAAATAGACTCCATGAAGTTCACTTAATAGCAGAGTGGACAAGTTGTTTATAATGAACTGTTTCAGGAGTCCCAGCCAAGTTGGAGTCCCAGCCTACCTAGCCATAGGTAGAAACCCTTCACTTCCTTGCACAACCAAAATGAGGATAACAACCAATCTTAAATCAATGAACAGGCAGACGTGCCAGAAAATCAAACTGCATGGAATTCCAACAGTCAAGAAATTAAAGAAAAAGTCAACCAGAACAACCAGACCAGTAGGTGAGGTGGCAGTCTGTGCAGGCGGGGCTGGCTCAGAAAAACCCTGGGGAGGCATCAGACTTCAAGGGCGGGGCTGGCTGAAGGTGACACTGAGACTCAAAATGGACTGTGGACTATGGAGGTTGATGGGTGGGAGAAACTCCCAGTCTCACAGGAGAGTTTGTTGAAAAGTGGGCTAGAGGCAAGCAGATAAACTACATTGTTCCCTTTATGGCCCCTCCCGCACAGACAGCGCAGCAGCACAGCAAAGAGGGTTGCCCTACCCCAGGGGAATACCTAAGGCCCCTCCCCCTTACAACTTAACAGGTGTTTCCTAGACAAAGAAATATTGCCCAAATGAAAGAACAGAGTAAAACTTCAGAAAGAGAGCTAAGCAATGAGGAGATAGCCAACCTGTCTGATGGAGAATTTAAAGCCCTTGTAATCAAAATGCTCACAGAACTGATTGAGCTTGGTCAAAAAATGAAAAAAAAAAACAAATGAAAGATACACAAAATGAAATAAAGCAAAATATTCAGGGAACCAACAGTGACAGAAAGGAAACCAGGACTCAAAGCAATAATTTGGAACAAAAGGGAAAAATAAGCATCCAGCCAGAACAGAATGAAGAAACAAGAATTCAAAACAGTGAAGAGAGACTTACAAACCTCTGGGACAGCCTGAAATGTTCCAATATCCATATTAGAGGGGTGCCAGGAGAAGAACAATAGCAAAAAATATTGAAAACTTATTTGAACAAATAATGAAGGAAAACTTCCCCAATCTGGTGAAAGAAATAGGCTTCTATGAAGTCCAGGAAGCTCAGAGAGTCCCAAAGAAGTTAGACCCAAAAAGGAACACACCAAGACATATCATCATTAAGTTACCCAGGATTAAAGATAAAGAGAGAATCCTAGTAGCAGCAAGAGAAAAGGAAACAGTTACCTATAGAGGAGTTCCTATTACACTATCAGCTAATTTCTCAAAACAAGCCTTGCAGGCAAGAAGGGGCTGGGAAGAAGTATTTGAAGCTCAAAGACAAGGACCTACCAAGATTGCTCTATCCAGCAAAGTTTTCATTTAGAATGGAAGGGCAGATAAAGTGCTTCTCAGACAAGGCCAAGTTAAAGGAGTTCATCATCACCAAGCCCTTATTATATGAAATGTTAAAGGTACTTATCTAGGAAAAAGAAGATCAAAATATGAACAGTAACATGACAACAAACTCACAACTATCAACAAATGAAACTCAAAGAAAAGGACAACAAAAACTAAGCAAAAACTAGAACAGGAATAGAATCACAGAAATGGAGATCACATGGAGGGTTATCAGTGGGGATGGGGAAAAGAAGAATGCAGGAAAATGTACAGGGAAGAAGAAGCATAATTAGTAGGCATAAAATAGACAGGGAGAGATAGAAAATGGTATAGGAAACAGAGAACTCAAAGAACTTATCTGTGCAACCCATAGACATGAACTAAGGAGAGGGAGCTGGAGGGTTGGAGAGTGCAGAGCAGAGGGGAGATAAAGGGGGAAAATTGGGAAAACTGTAATAGCATAATCAATAAAAATACTTTATAAAATAAAGTGTACTGTTTCAATTGAATTTTATTTATTTTTAATTTTTAAAATTTCATTAATATAAGCATCCCACATTTGAGACTTCTAGATTTCAATGATAATAAATATAATTTTAATTCTATTAGGTTATTACATTGGTCTTATTCTTTGTTAAAAGAATAAATTATGTTATATATTTTCAAAGATTAAATAGATGCATGTTACTAAATTGTAATTTGAGAGCCACTTAGAGCCTCTCTCTAGGAGGAATGACTTAGAGATGTTTCAGATTTTCTCACAATTTTTCAGGATTTAATTTTGTTCTTAAAGAAACTATGCTAAAATTTGGCATTGTATGCATCATTCAATTTGAGATGTGAATATATATTTAAAAAGCAGATTCTCTTTTGTCACCATCCAGCCTTTTGGCAGGGCTACTGTATTAGTTATTATGTATGTGGGCAAACTAATTTATTATACTATTTGCTTAAACAAAATATAATTCAGAAGGCAAATCCACTACTATAAAAAATATATATGCCATGTTATAATGTCAGACTCAAGTGGAATTTGCCCCATGCTTTGGATTATTTTGTTCACAACTCTTTATATCTATGGTGGAATAGGTCCTCCTATTTTACCTATTTTATCTCAGTTTTGGATTCACTTAGGGAAATATGTATCTAGTTATTAATTATCTATACTGAGATTGAAGGAATTTCAGAGAGGCCAATGGTAACATTAAGGACAGTACTGCCATCATAGCTCTGATAAAGACATCTGTGAATTCCTTTCCCCATTTTCCAACTCTCAGATGATTTTGGACAAAGCATGGAAACCATATTAACACAGCAGTATTCTGACTCTGAGCCCTTTTGTTGCTGGTGGTTAGAGTAATGACATGAGTTTATGAATGGAGATTTTGCCAAATTGTCTACAGCTTGAGGATAGCACATCTCTGCAAATGTGTTTGAAGGTCTGGGAGTAAAAGTAAAAAAATGATAACTCTAAAACACCAGGGTCGGAACTTTTCTAAGATGAGTTTTTAAGATTATTTTGATTCTTGCTAATTACACTTCTGTTCTTGCAAGTGAACGAGAACAAGTGTATCAACTCCCACAGTGCCTCTGTCATGTATGCAGTGTCTGAATACTTACAGGCTCTTTGGACCAACTAAGTGTTACAGGGACCATGACAGTTTTATTCAATACACTGGCTTATGGGAGGCACAACTGTTCATGTTGTCTGTCACCAGGGACAGGAAAAAGGAAATGCTACTCTTCAGTTTTCCATCTTTCTCTCATTCCAGATATTTGTCCCTCAGTGTTCTCTTCAGCAGCAGGATCACAACTGTGCCAGCTTAGTATTTTTATTTATTTTTATTTTTTAAATGTTTCCTTCCACTATCTTCTCCGTTTTGTTGTATGAATAATGCTCAATCATTCATCATTCAACATCTGGACCATCCAATATTTAATATCCTATAAACTCTTGCTAAAGAATGATATGTGTTCAATATGTTCAGAGGAGATTTCATTGTCTGCCCTGTAAAGGGTGTTCAGTGACACAATAGAAGAATTGGATTCATGATTGCAGTATTATGCTCCAGAGAATTTTTTCATTCAAACCCTATTCTTGAGAAATTTATAATTCTTTTGAAAGGATATGAAAAAAACAGCAGGGGCATATAATTAGGTCATTTTCTCTTCTTTTCCATCTACTGTATACATTTAGTGATAGTTTACTAATCCATTAGGTATGTTTCTTACTCTCTTTCAATGCTCTCTATAGTCTCTATGCTTATAAAATTGGGGGAATCTTAAAGTAGAGATGGATTCAAAAGTTTCCAAATAATATTTACCATCATGGAGAGATTGTTTGCCAGAACTTAAATTCCAAAATTAATATTTTAAGCTTGATAAAGAAGACATTAGTCTTTTTATTTTAATGTATGGCCTTCTCAGTGCTGTCGTTTATATCTGTTCACAACATGAAGTTGTCAGTGTTGTTCTGAATTGCAGTCACACTATCCAAATGGAGCTGATACTCCACCCAATTGGTGCTACCCCCTAACAGTGAGTATGAGTATTCTCTGAATGTTATTAGTAAATATTAAGTCCAATTTATCAAGTAAAAGGTTGATAAAACAGCCTTATTGAAAAAAAAATCTCCAATGGTCACCAGGAGATCTGCATTTACTACAAACTAGTTGACTGGTCACATATATGTTTCTCTATCCTTTACAATTTTCTAATGTATAGTATAGGAATAATAAATTTTCCACAGAGGTCTTAGAAAAATTATTATTCAAGTCTTTTCTGAGTATTTTTATGGTATATAGCACCATGCTAGAAGTTGAGAAGGAAATCAATAAAAAGGTTCCTAACTCTCTAGAAATCCAAGATCTTAATGAGAAAATATATACCAGTTAAGACACACTTATGTGTTTTTTAAAACTCTTTAGAGCATTTTATGGTTTTCAAAACTATTATATATATATGTATGTTCAAAATTATATATATATTTATGTTGAAATATTGTATAAGGATTAAATGAAACATACATGTATGAAATTATGTATAAACACATAGTTGACACATTAACATATTTATTTGTATATGTGTATGTACATACATATATATGTGTGTGTATTTATAATTTTATTTAATCCTTGTAGCAACCCTGTGACTCCACATCATAGATGTAAACCCTGAGGCCATAAGTAAAATTGCAATTAAAACTAGAAATTCAGCACAAATCTTTGTATTCTATAAAACCTGTGGCCTTTCTACTGAAGCATAAATTCTTTTCTTGAACCAGTGCAAGGATAAGTCCCTTTAGTGTAATATAAGAGGTAAATGCTATGGAAAGCTTGCTTGGAGGAAGGCCTGAAGAGTTGGACAGTGCAGAAGGAAAGAGAACCTCAGACAATGAGGGGAGCTTGCAGTAAAGTTTGGAAGGTGACACATTGTTAAAGAAGAAAGAATTTTACTCAGTGCTTTGAGTGAAAAGAGTAAAAGCTATTGTTTCTGTACATGGGGTATGAATGTGGAGCATATGTGAGTTTGGGTTTTTTTCTGAAGGATTGGTTTACATGAGTAAATATAACATACTACAGAATGAAATCAACACTTTAGGAATATAAGAGGGGACTCTATGTGGACATGGAGTCAGAGAGATGAGATATAGAACTTTGGCAACAAGAGGAAAAGGCAGGGGAAAACTGGAAAATGAGGGTCCTTCTGAAGGACTTTGCAATCCATTAGCTAGTCTCTTGTTAAGAATTTTGATTCTAGTTTTGTGATTTGGACAAGTTGTTTATCTTCCCCAAGTCATAATTGTTCCTGCTTGATTGGTTTGTTTTGAAAATAATTAAAATAGTTAACATAAAACTAATTTCAACCTCATACCTCGCATTTCATAAATACTTACTAATTGTTAGATATGTAGTTGTAACTATTACTAGTTTTTAAACTGCAGGAGGTAAGATTTTTAAAAGATGACATATTGTGTGAGAATGTTTTAATTCCTTGAAAGAAGAATGCTTTACTAAACCAAGGCATTTTACTAATATGCAACAAATACCTGCCTTCTCTGTGGACAAGATTATTTTAATTTAGATGGATAGTTTCTACCATGATACAGTGTTAGTTATTCATGAAAAATAAAACTCATAACCACATACACATCTTAGAAATCTTTAGAGGTATGTTGTAGTAGAATAATAGTGTTTCATGGTTTTGAACCACTTCCTTTCAACTGGGATAAGATGTTTTTCAGTGTTGCAACATTTAGACTTAGGAGGATAATTTGGACCTTTATGGAGGTGACTTTAGATTTAGAGTTTGGTAAAGAGTTAGTGCTTTCCATTTGCTCAATGAATTTAAGAATTTAAGCCCTAGGGAAAGGCTGAGGATGTGTATTAGTTGTGTCAGACTGTATGAAGACAGCATCAAATAAGATAGGGAGGCTCTTCTTATCTGTGTCAGGATTTTAATGATTTTTAAAGAATTTGAATAATCAAATCATTTTGGCAGATTTTCTCTCAATATTTAAATGACAGTCAATTCCAAGAGCAATCTTTTAAAAATTCCAAAAGGATATAGAATTTGTCAGGTGGAACAGAAATCTTCCCTGGTCTTCAGAATGAGTAACTACAATAAAATTGCCATATACTCACTCTTATTTCCCCTCTCAGAAGTATGCATTGTTCAATTTCAGCATAAATAGACTGACTGCATTTTACAATTTAGTCTCCTGTGGCTTCCCAAAGGCAATTGGAGGAGTAGGCAGCTGCCAATAGAATATAATGTTGGTGAAAGTAGAAAGGCCCACATGCCTGAAATATCCTATCATCAAATTATTGACAATGATTTGGTCATCCTCTCTAGAAGAAATTTGTGTGTTATATTTTGTGTTGGTGTAAATTGATTTGTCCTAGAATTACACAGTTGGAAGTTACCCTGATGTACCCCTGTAGTCAAACTTTTTTTTTTCTTACTATTATTGAGACCACTAGTCTCTTGCAAGATCAGGGGAAACAGAGTTTATGCTCAGTTATAGACTCTTTTAAAAGATAACCCCCTACTCATCCCTTTTCCAGAAGCTGCTTTATGGGATGTCCTCCACCACCAGACAATCTGAGCACATTGGATAACATTGCTGTGCAGAAAGGATCTTTTTTCTTCTCTAAATCTTTTTGCTTGAATCCAAATTTCTTTACAATTGACTCATTTTTTTTATCCTGCCCTTGCTCCCTCCTGTGAGCTGTCCTGGGAAAAACAGTAAATGAGTTTAACATTTGCAGCCAGTGGCTGGAGGCCACTGGACCAGGACACCTAATATGATATGGTTAGCTTTGTTTCAAATTAGAATTGGCAGTAATGTCTTAATTCTCTTTCTAGACAATTGTCACGGCTGTAAATTACCATCATCATAGCCATTGAATGGTTTATAATGATCTTACTAAAACATTATGTGACAATCCTATAAACTTTCTGAACATGCTGTTTAGTTTATCATAATTAATCTATTAAGAGATGACATACATCCTGCTTCCTTTCTCCAAAGTGACATTTGTGGATTCAATTCTTTTCTCATTGTTAATGCTGCACTACAAACTCACTACTGATCTAATTCAGTCTTCTGTCTGTCTGAAACAAATTTAATCAGAAAAATCATTGTCTAAAGATGATGTTCTTTCTGTGTTCGAGACAGTGGCTATTGTCTCTGTGCATTCTTCTTCCTGTTCCTTTTATGTGATTAACAGCTTTTTACACATATTTATTTCAGGGTAGGGATGGTAGTATAATGTGTAGGCCACTAATAATTGTGTGCAAAAATGAATTTAAATGAACTTTTTTCAAACAAGAACTTGGAAGAGTTCAATGTTCAGGAGATGGACCAGTGTACCTAAAGGCTTATATTCAAGTATATAAGCACAGCCTTAAAACCAGTCTAACAAGCCAATTTACCTTAGAATTGTAGAGCAGCTAATTGTATAGTAACAAGCTCTACTAGTGTCTAAACTGTCCGTATCATGCTCTTGTATGTGTGTGATGGTGGGACGGAGGGTGCAGTGGAATAAGGTAGTAGAAAGGGAGAACAGATGCTAAAAGGCAGCAAGAAAATGTCTGAAATCCTGGTTGCAGGTCTTTAATTCCTCTAGTTATCTTCAAGGAATATTCTTGTTCTTTCTTCCTGGGGAATTCAGAATTATTCATTGTGTTGTGTTGCCCCACTTTCAAGACCAAAGCATCTTGCATGCAGTGCTCTACAGTGAAATTTCTGTTATTTGATGACTATTATTTCTCTACTTGCCTGTTTACACCAGTAAAATGTGATCTCAAGAGTAGAGACATTATCACTAATAGTGGCCAAGGAAACAAGGATCTGGAATTGAATCCTATTATTGCTACTTTTTTTCCTGTTGCAGTATATTTTTACCAGGTTTTCTTGACACCCAAAGTTTGATTTTCTTCATCTGAAAATCAAGGGTCAAAAGAGTATCTGCTTCATAGGATTCTTCTAAAGATTATCTAATTTTAACTATGATCATTATTATTATCATATTCACATTCATGTGCCTATAGTCATTATAAAGTACAAATTTTTAATAAATTATTTTTCCTATCAATCAATTTTTCAATATATAATATAATATAATATAATATAATATTATATTATATTATATTATATTATATTATATAATAAATATATTTTTGTTAATATATAATTTACATACCATAAAATTCACCCTTTCAAAATTATATGATTCAGCGGTATTTACTGTATTTACAAAGCTATGTAAGCATCCTAATTTTGGAAAATTTTATCATTCCAAAAAAGAAGTCTTTCTTCATTAGCAGTCACTCTTTATTTTCTTGTTTGTGCCCCCAGTCCATGTCAGTCATGAATGTTACCTTCTGTTACATTTGCCTACAGTTGACATGCTAATGGGATCATGTAATACATGGTCTTTTCTGTCTGATTTCTTTCATTTAGCATGTTTTCAAATCCATATTGTAGCAATAATAAATATTTCAATCCTTTTTATGGCTGAGAAGTTTTGTATTTTATGGATACATTACACTTTGTTTAACTGTTCATCAATTGATAGACATTTGAGTTTTTCCCTATACTTCATCTATTATGACTAATACTGTTATAGACATTTATACACAATTTTTTGTGGACATATGTTTTTAATAATCTTGCATGTAAACATGGGGTGGAATTGTTGAGTTAAATGGGTAACTCCACGCTGAAGATTTAGAAGAATTGTCAAACTGTTTTCCAAAGTAGATGCTCCATTTTTACATTCCCACCAACAGTGCAGAAAGATTTCTATTTCCCTACATTTTTGCCAACACTTGTTAATGTTTGTATTTTTTAAGATTTTTTATTATTTATTTTCAGGGAGAGGGGAAGGGAGGGAGAAGAGAGGGAGAGAAATATCAATGTATGGTTGCCTCTCACATGGCCCCAACTGGGGACCTGGCCCACAACCCAGGCATGTGCCTTGAGTGGGAATCGAACTGGTGACCCTTTGGTCCACAGCCCATGCTCAATCCACTGAGCTACACCAGCCAGGGAAATGTTTGTCTTTTTGATTACAGAAATCCTAGTGGTGTAAAATAACACTTTGGTTTTGGTTTGCATTTACCTAATACCTAATGATGTTGAGCATCTTTCATGTGCTTATTGATTATTTCTTTATCTTTCTTGGAGAAATGTCTATTTAATGATTTGCTAATTTTTCTCCCTTTTATTGTTTTTTCAAAATATATTTTATTGATTATGCTATTACAGTTGTCCCATTTTCCCTCCTTCACTCCCCTCCCCCCTGCACACCCCCTCCCACCCACATGCCCCCCTTAGTTCATGTCTATGGGTCAGACATAAGTTCTTTGGCTTCTACATTTCCTATACTATTCTTACTCTCCCCCTGTCTATTTTATACCTACCATCTATGCTACTTATTCCCTGTACCTTTTCCCCCTCTCTCCCCCTCACGCTCCCCTGCTGATAACCCTCCATGTGATCTCCATTTCTGTGGTTCTGTTCCTGTCCTAGTTGTTTGCCTAGTTTGTTTTTGTTCTTGTTTTACATGTAGTTGTTAATAATTGTGAGTTTACTATCATTTTACTGTTCATATTTTTTATCTTTTTTTCTTAGATAAGTCCCTTTAACATTTCATATAATAAGGGCTTGGTGATGATGAACTACTTTAACTTGACCTTATCTGAGAAGCACTTTATCTGCCCTTCCATTCTAAATGAAAGCTTTCCTGAATAGAGCAATCTGGGATGTAGGTCCTTGTCTTTGGGCTTCAAATACTTCTTCCCAGCCCCTTCTTGCCTGCAAGGTCTCTTTTGAGAAATCAGCTGATAGTCTTATGGGCACTATTTTGTACGTATCTGTCTCCTTTTCTGTTGCTGCTTCTAGGACTCTCTCCTTTATTTTAATCTTGGGTAATGTAATTATGATGTGCCTTGGTGTGTTCCTTTTTGGGTCCAACTTCTTTGGGTCTCTCTGAGCTTCTTGGACTTCCTGGAAGTCTATTTCCTTTGCCATATTGGGGAAGTTCTCCTTTATTATTTGTTCAGATAACTTTTCCAGTTGTTGCTCTTCCTCTTCTCCTTCTGGTACCCCTATAATTTGGATTTTGGAATGTTTAATGATGTCCTGGAGGTTCCTAAACCTCTCCTCATTTTTTGGGATTCTTGTTTCTTCATTCTTTTCTGGTTGGATGTTTCTTTCTTCCTTCTGGTTCACTCCATTGGTTTGAGTCCCAGTTTCCTTCCTATCACTATTGGTTCCCTGTACATTTTCTTTTATTTCACTTAGCATAACCTTCATTTTTCATCTAGTTTGTAACCATATTTAACCAATTCTGTGAGCATCCTGATTACCAGTGTTTTGAACTGTGCATGTGATAGGGTGGCTCTCTCTTCGTCGCTTAGTTGTATTTTTTCTGGAGCTTTGATCTGTTCTTTCATGTGAGCTATTTTTTTGTTTGTTTGTCTTGATGTGTCTCTTATGTATTGAGGGGTGGAAACTTAGGTATTCAGCCAGGCGGGGTAACCCAGGTGGCTGTCTTGTGATGCTCTATGTGGGGAAGTGGTCTGAGAGGGAATAATGGCACTTGCTCTGCTCTCTGCTGGATTTCAGTCACTTCCCCCGCTTCCCACAAGCAAATTGGGCCCTTCTGGTGCTGATTTCCATGTGGGTGGGTTTGTGTACATTCTAGGACCCTGTGGGAATTCTCCTGTGAGGCTGGGAGTTTCTCCCACTGCCTCAACCCCCACAGCTGTTTTTAATCAGTGGTTTGAGGCTTTATTTCCCTGAGCTGGGTCCCTGGGTTGCACAGTCCATCCCACTCCCCAGTTGTTACTTCTGGTCTATCTGTGCGCAAGTGTGGGACCATCCAGTCCACAATCCACCACCTCACTGGGTCCTCCAGCCACCACTTTGCTGAGAGTCCTCTCTGCCCAACTGCCTGTCTCTACCCCTCTAGTAGTCTGGATGAATGTGTCTTATTTAACTTTTTCGTTGTCAGACTTCCATACAGTTCAATTTTCTGTCAGTTCTGGTTATTGTTTTTTTAAAATTGTTGTTGTCCTTCTTTTGGTTGTTCTAGGAGGCACAGTGTGTCTACCTAAACCTTTGTCTTGGCCTGAAGTCTCTTTTCTTATTGTTATTCAAGTAAAGTTGTCTCCATTTTCCTACCATAACTTTCCTCCATGTCACCCACCCCCATGTTGCACCCTTGATCCTTCCCACTTTGGCTTTGTCTATGGGTCCTTTCCACATGTTCCTTGATAAGCCTTTCCCTTTTTTCCCCTGTTATTGCCCTCCTCCCTCCCATCTAGTTATTGCCAGGTTGTTCTTTATTTCAATGTCTCTGATTATATTTTGCTTGCTTGTTTGTTTTGTTGATTAGGTTACATTACAGGTGCCTATTTCTTTTTTAATAGGTCATTTGTCTTTTTATTGTTGAAAAGTTAAGTGTTCATATATTTTTGATTATGTGACCATTACAGATACATAGCTTGCAAATATTTTTTCTGCTTGATAAAATACATTGTTTTCAGTTTCAGAATAATATCCTTTGAAAAGTAAATGTTTTTTAATTTTGATGAAGTTTAACTTACTTTTTTCTCAAAAGCTACTGCTTTTGGTGTCATATCTAATAAACTATTGCTCAATCTGAAGTCATGGAAAGAAAACCTTTTTTGTTATATGAGATTTATATATTTATCTCTTACATTTAGCTCTTTCATGAATTTTGAGTTAATTTTTGGATATATTGTGAGGTAGAGAGCCAACTTCATTCTTCTCCATATGAATATCAGTTATCCAAGAACCATATATTTAAAAGACCATTCATTCTTTTTTGAATTGTCTTGGCACCCTTATAAAATCAGTTGACCATAAACTGATTTTGTTTCTTTTTCTTGACTTTCAATTTTATTCTATTGATAGATGGAAAACATCAATGTTTATGACACTATCACAATATTGTGATTAATTTAGCTCTGTATTAAAATTTGAAATTGAAAAAGATAAGTCCCCCTACTATGTACATCTTTTTCAAAATCGTGTTGGCTACTTTTGCGTCTTTGCATTTCTTATAATTTTGAGATTAGCTTCTCAATTTATGCAAAGAACCAATGTAGGGTTTTGATAGGGATTATGTTGATCCATAGGTCAGTTTGAGAAGTATTGCAATCTTAATATTATTTAGTTTGATTTTTCAAGGTGAAATAAATGTCTTCCATTTATTTATGTATTCTTTAACTTCTTTAATAATGTAGAGTTTAGAGTGTGAGTCTCACACTTCATTTGTTAACTACATTTGTAAGCAGTTTATTCATTTTGATGATATTATAAATGAAATTGCATTGTTAATTTTATTTTTGGCCATTTATTGTGTGTAGAATCACATTTGACTTTTAATATGGATATTATATTCTGCAAACTTACTGATATTTTTGGTTTTAATCAATTTTTAGTAGAGTCCTTGTGATTTTCTAGGTATGAGATCATGCCATTAGTGAATAGAAATATTTTGCTCTGTCTTTTAATAAGATTTTTTTCCTAATTGCATTATCTATTGGGTTGACCAAAATATTCTTTTGATTCTTTCAATAAGGTGGCTCTAGCAGTGCTTAGTTGTCTTTAACCTCATTTGAAACAATTTTGTTAGATTGCATTGTGACAACTGTCATATCAGAATGCATTTAAAAAAACATCAAAATTGGTGAATTTTTGCATAATCACTTTAGTATTGAAGATGGAAGAAAAGCAACATTTTTGGTGTATTATGCTTTATTATTTCAAGAAAGATAAAATGCAACTGAAATGCAAAAAAAAAAAAAAAGATTTGTGCAGTGTATGGAGAAGGTGCCATGACTGATTGAAGGTGTCAAAAGTAGTTTGTGAAGTTTTGTGCTGAAGATTTCTCACTGGATGATGCTCCAAGTTTGGGTAGACCACTTGAAGTTGATAGTGATCAAATTGAGACATTAATTGAGGACAATCAATATTATATCACAAGAGACATAGCTGACATACTCAAAATATCCAAATTAAATGTGTTGGTGAAAATGAAAAATATGTTTTATGGAAAAGTATAAATGGGCTTTTTGGCCAACGCAATCTCTAAAATCTATTTGATTCGATGATTACTGTATTTAGGAATGCGATTTTATATTTCTACATATTTGTCAATTTCCAAAATTTCTTCTTGTATTAATTTCTAACTTCATTTCATTGTGGTGATATGACATACTTCATGTCATTTCAGTCCTTTTAAATTTACTGAAACTTGTTTTATAGTCTAAGAGATGGTCTATCCTGGGGAAAATTCCATGTGCACTTGAGAAAAATTTGTATTCTGGTGTTGTTAGTAGGACTGTTCTATGTACATCTGTTGGGTCTAGCTGTTTTATAGTGTTATTCAGTTATTTTATTTTCTTGTTGAACTTTTTTTCAAGCTGTGCTGTTATTGAAGCCTCCAACTATTATTGCTGAATTATCTAATTCTCCCTTCAATTCTATAAGTTTTTGCTTTTGTATTTTCAGACTCTGTTATTACATGAATATGAGTCCATAATTATTATATCTTCTTGATGGATTGACACCTTTATCTTTATAATATGTCCTTCATTGTCTCTAATATCAAGTTTAGCCTCAAAGTATTTTTCTGACATTAGTATATTCACTCTAGCTCTCTTTTGTTTACTTTTGAATGGTATATATTTTTCTATTCTCTTATTTTTAATCTATATGTGACTTAAGGCTAATATGTGTCTCTAATACTATATCATGAGGCATGTTTTTCTGTTCATTCTGCTAATCTCTGCCTTTTTGTTAGAGTGTTTATTCTATTTACATTTAGTTATATCCTGATAAAGTAGATTTATGTCTGCCATTATCCTACTTGTGTTCTATGTCTTATTTTTTCCTCTATTTCATCATTACTCTCTTCTTTTGTGCTAGATAAGCATTTTTTAATATACCACTTTAAGTCTTTTATTGTTTTTTAGTTATATATGTAGTTTTTTAATGGTCACTGTTAGGATTACAGTTAACATCTTAATTTTAAAAATCTGTTTTGGGTCAATACCAATGTGATGTCAATAGTATATAGAATTTTGCAGCCATGTAGCTCCATTCCCTCCTTCTTTGTGTTCATTTACATTATAAGTATTTATACATTATAACTCTATCCATACAATATTATAATTGTAGCTTTATGTAATTTCTTTTAAAAATATGAGAAAATAGTTACAGCAATTACATTTCTGTTGTCTTTTATATTTACTTTTATTTTTGCTTTTATTGGTGGTTTTAATACACACACACACACACATACATGTAGGATTGTTATTATCTTATGCCTTCTTATTTCAGTCTGGAGGATCCCCTTTAATATTTTTTAAAGTGTAGGTCTATGAGCAAAAAATTGGTTCAGTTTGTTTATTGGGCAATATCTTAATTTCTCCATTTTTGAAGAATAGTTTTGCTAGATATAGAATTCATCGCAGACAATATTTTTTGTTTAAAACCCAACTAGGCTGGCACCTTGATCTCAGACTTCTTGTCTTGAGTATAAAATAATTAATTTCTGGTTGTTTAAGCCACTCAGTCTATGACATTTTTTTATGGCATTTGAGCAGACTAAGACAGATCCTTATGGGCAGCTCATCACCAAATTTTCCCATTAAACTTTTTGCTAAGCTTCTTGTTTGCCCCAACTCTCTGAGGTTATGATGTTAAACAATTACCACTGATTGTTTTTAACAAATGCTCTGGGAAAAGATTGTTTACAGTGACTGATCTCAGACTCAGTTCAAATAAAAGCAAACCCTGCTAGTGAAGGTTTTTAGGAAACTTTCAGATAGGTTAAACAATAAGAATATCTGGTAATGGGTGAGTTTGAAGCTGTCCTGTCCTATCCAGTGGCTGGTAGTTCCTGGGTTTTATGACAATCAGGTTCACAAACTATTGTTTTTCCAGGCTACTATGGAGCTGGCGGGGAGGAGAGAATATAGGAATAAGGCTACTTAAAACACCACAAAGCACACTGTTTTTGTTAAGATTCAGCTGTTTTTCTTCAATAAACACTCCTTGGATTCCTTTTGTCCAATTCCTAGAGTTCTTAAAAAGTTAACTTTGACAATATTGCTAGTTTTCTTACTGCCTTTATTAAGAAGAAGACTTATGGAGATCTTTACTCAAATGATCCTACAGTGCTCACCTCTCTAATTTTGATGACTATGAATTTAATGGACCCTGTGATCATCTTTGTAACATTGATTATATCCTTTTCTATAAGTGTAAAGTTGGTTTTGGAGCTGATGCCACCCTCAGATCCAGAAGTAACCCTTAATAGTTCAAATTCAGTATTCTTGACCTCAACACTTTTGGCATTTTGGGTCCAGTAATTGTTTTAGTGAGGGACTGTCATATGTTTTGTAGGATCTTTCACAACATCCCTGTACTGTACCCACTAGATGCTGGTAACACCCTCCTAGTTATGACAGCTACGACATTATCTAAATATTGCCAAATATCTCCTACAGGACAAAATTGTCCCTAATTGAGCACCACTACTCCAACTACATTAATATAGTCTCACTTTTTTTATTAGATACAATGATTGATTCAGATAAATAAAGCCTATGTTCTAAAGCATATGATTATCCCCTGATACCAGTTATTGGTTATAGACTGGAGGTGTAACCAATTCAGGCCAAGGAGATTTAAGGGAAGATTTCTAGAAACAACAGGAGGAAGTGGTTCCTTTTTTCCCTTCTGGGTCAAATTTTCTGAGGCTGGGAAATCCCCTAGGAACCCAGCCTTAGCATGAAGCTAAAATGGTATATAACGTGTGTCTGGCACACTGTAGCTATTTAGACTGATTATTACAACACAAATTGGACCTTTGCTTTTCATCTGAGACTTATTTTAGACAAATACTGAACTTAAAAGTGTCACTGAAAATTCTAGGGATTCTTGCTTTACAATATCTCTCTAAAACCCAATTCTTGCTTTTAAATCTCTTCAGCTCTCTAGTTCCCATTTTGCCTCTTAAGTATTAACTATTTAAATGAAACACCTTGTGAAATGCTCTGCTTTTTCTTTTATCTGTTCTTTTCAGCTTTTCCTATCATCCTCAGTTATCTTCCAAAAGCACACTTCTGATTCCATCACTACATTGTTCAAAATGTTTCGAGTTTTCCTTACTAACTACACATTGAGCACAATATCTTAGCTTGTTTTCAATTTGACTAGAATTAACTTTTCTAATCTTTCATTCCCTACTTGTCAAAGATACAAACTTTAAATCAGAATGCTTACTTACCATTCTCAGAGTTGGTGTTGTGTTTTCTGTTTTTGTGCATTTCCTTATATTATTTCTGATACTATAACATTAAAAGTAATTATTATAATGAAAAAGTGTAGCCTTTATTAGACACAAGTCCTGTGCGAGATATTGTACTACATCTCTTTTAATTCTCTGAAACAAAAACAACAAGACAGTTTACTAAGTACTTCTAATTAGCCTCTGGTACATAGAGGAAATTATAGCATGGGAAGGTTAAATAATTTACCAAGGTCACACAGATAGTAATTAATAGAAGTGGAACTTAAACGTGGATCTTTCCAATTCTCGTTCTTAACCAAAATACTATATTGCTTTCTCTTTGTTCCCTTTTATTCTTCCTCTTCTATTTATCTTCATTGCAATCCTGATGTTTTCTAGTCTAAAGTTATAATCCAGTTTATCCATAAAACACATTCCTGTCTTTCAATACAGAGATAATCTTTCTCCTGTTTAATTTGTTACTGAAGCCGAAACAATACCTGTTACACCGTGATAGATGGCCAATATAATTTTTAATTAAGGAAATGGCTGAACAAACTTGGAAACTAGGTATTTTATTATTTCACTCTCTCATTGATATAAAGAGAAAAAAGTACTAGGAATTTTATAGATAACAGATGCTTAATAACTATTTGTTAAGTTGAATGAGTTGCTGAAAATTCAATAGATCAGCTGTAGGGGTCTAATTTCCTTTGCACTTCCCTGATGTGACTTTACTATATATGTAAGTTCAAGCTGTTGAGGCATCTACCAAATATATGTGGAATGTTCATTATTATTTATATATGTTAGTTATTTATTTTTAGAGAGAGAGGAAGGGAGGGAGAAAGAAAGGGAGAGAAACACTGATCAGTTGCCCCTTGCACACCCCTATCTGGGGATCTGGCCTGCAACCCAGGCATGTGTCCTGACCAGGAATCAAATCTGTGACCTTTCAGTTTGCAGGCTGATACTCAATACACTTATCCACACCAGCCAGGGCTCGTTACTTTCTGTGTAACCAGTGTAGATGAACAGGCCTAAATAATCTATTATTTTGTAGTTAACAAAGTGAAAGTGGTCAGTGTTAAAATTAACAGAGGAATTTGGAATTTTCAGTTGTGCAACTGACTGTAACTGTGGTTTTCCATCCACAAAGGAGCTGCTTTATGGGTTGTCTGTATGAAAAAAAAGTTTTTAATGGTATGTCTGTTTTGCCTGTCCCCAAATGTACTTGGTATTTAACAAGAGCAAGGACAGGGTACTAAGTTAGAATAGAGAGGAGAAGAAGCAGGGAAAGAAAAGAAGATAAAGGACAAGGATAGAGACTAGACTAAATTACACTCCAGAGCTTCCAACCCAGTGATACTATTAACTTGAGTCAGCAAAAATACATCAATTTGTCTGATGTGGCTGGACTCGGGTACCACAAGAGTTCCACTTAAATCAGAAATTCTAGGATTTTATTTTATAATTTTTTTTAAACTACAGGGTGGGACAAAAGTAAGTTCATAGTCATGTGAAAAATAATACAATAATAAATAATAATACAAGAATAAGCTTTGTGTTTTATACATTCACAACTGTAAACCTACCTTTGCCACACTTTGTATTTAGACTTAAGTCATGATATAAATACTAGTGTTCCTTAAACAGCAGTGTATAAACATTTTCCCAGTGTCTTTGTGTTCCCCAAGAAAATGACCATTTTTATTATGCCATTTTGATTATAGTCTAAATATAAACATGTTCTGGATTATGTGGGTCACCTAATGAAATATGGTCATGCATTTTTCAGTACCCACATTTTTTATTGGATTGATCATATAATTAGCATCAGGGAGTGCTATCTATTTTTACTAGGTTAATGGGGAAAGACTAGAGTTGTTCTCCATATGTAACCCAGGCATGTGTCCACATGTGTTCCATATGTACCTTGGAGGTATGATTCTACCATACCAGTAGAGATTCCAAAGAACTTTGAATACAGAAAGATGTTGGGAATATTGTGGCTATAGACCTCTCATACTTTATTTTATTTTATTTACTTATTTGTTTTATTTTTGTTCAAGTACAGTTGTCTACATTTTCACTCCACCATGGCCCCCCACCCTACCCATCCCCACCTCCCAGCCTGGAACCTACCCTCTTTGGCTTTGTCCATGTGTCCTTTGTACATGTTCCTTGATAGACCTTCCTCTATTTTCCCCATTATCCCTTCACCCCTCCCCTCTGGTTACTGTCTGTTCTTTATTTCAAAGTTCTAGTTACATTTTGCTTGTTTGTTTTGTGGATTAAGTTTCACTTATAAGTAAGATCATATGGTATATGTCTTTCACTGCTTGTCTTACTTCACTTAGCATAATGCTGTCCAGTTCCATCCATGCTATCCCAAAGGGTCAGAGCTCTTTCTTTCTTTCTGCTGTGTGTATTCCATTGTGTAAATGTACCATAGTTTTTTTATACATTCATTTGCTAGTAGGCATCTAAGTTGTTTCCAGCACTTGGCTATTGTAAATTGTGCTGCTATGAACATTGGAGTGCATAGGTTCTTTTGAATTGCTGTTTCAGGATTCTTAGGGTATAATCCCAGCGGTGGAATTGCTGGGTCAAAAGGCAGTTCTATTTTTAGTTTTCTGAGGAAATTCCATACTGTTTTCCACAGTGGCTGCAACAGTCTGCATTCCCACCAACAGTGTACTATGGTTCCCTTTTCTCCACAATCTCTCCAGCACTTGTTGTTTGTTAATTTGTTAATGGTGGTCATTCTGACCAGTGTGAAGTAGTATTGTGGTTTTAATTTGCATGTCTCTGATGGTTAGTGATGCTGAGCATCATTTTGTAAGTCTCTGGGCCCTCTGTGTGTCCTCCTCGGGGAAGTGTCTGTTAAAGTCCTTTGCCCATTTTTTAAATTGGTTTATTTGTCTTCCTGGAGTGGATTCGAATGAGTTCTTTATATAATTTGGAGCTCAAACCCTTGTCTGAGGTAACATTGGCATATATATTTTCCCATAGGGTTGGTTCCCTTTGCATTTTACTGCTGTTTTCTTTAGCTGTGCAGAAGGTTTTTATTCTGATGAGGTCCCATTTGTTTACTCTTTCTTTTGTGTCCCTAACTCTAAGGGACATACTGTCATGAAAATGTCCACACTACCCAAACAATTTATAGGTTCATTGCAATCCCTATTAAAAGGTCAATAACATATTTTATTGATATAGAACAAAAAACATTTCAAAAATTTATATGGAACTATAAAGGACCTCGAAGAGCCACTGCAATTTGGAGAAAGAAGAACAAAGTAGGAGGGATCATAATGCCTGATATCAAACTATATTAAAAGGCCATGGTAATCAAAACAGTCTGATACTGGCATGAGAACAGAGAGATAGATCAATGGAACTGAATAGAGACCCAAGTGTCTATGGTCAATCAATATTTAACATAGGGGGAATAAGCATAAAATGGAGTAAAAATAGCCTCTTCAAAAAATGGTGTTGGGAGATCTGGAGAGCTACAGGCAAAAAAATGAAACTCGATCACCAACTTACACCATATACAAAAATAAATTTGAGGTGGATAAAACACAAGTCACAACACCATGACAGTCCTAGAGGAGCACACAGGCAGGAAAATCTCAAGCTATTCCATGCAGCAATACTAGACCTCTCATACTTTAAGTGCAAGTGTACTATCCTATCCACATTGAAACTAGTTAGTTTCAGCAATACGATATAGTCCTTCACATTACTGTTATTTTTTTAAAATTATTTTTGTAGGTTACCTTGTTTATTAATTTATAAAGTAAATTTTACTTTTATAGTTGTAAATGAACTGTAAAGACAAAGTATGCAAACTATACCTAGTTTTATATATTAATATTGTTATAAAATATTGTCAATGTTAGCAGTTAATGAGATGATGTTTTCTTTTAAAGGGGATGTTTACATTACTGACATTTGAAAAACACTATACCATTCTGTGCTTAAGTACTTGTAAGTCTTAACAGTTGACTTCAATTACATATTTTAGAGAAAATCATGCCGATGTTACCCAGAGAAATATTAAGTTATTTCATGGCAATATTCCATCTACTATTACAGTAGCTAATCTCTTTATTTTGTGACCTGTCAGTTATTGAATCACATTTCATTTTACCTAGAAAAAAGTTACACCATGTTAATACTGGAAAATTGTCTATTTTATTTTAATTTTCAAGGTAATTTTTTAAAGAAATTTTTATTATATTATTTCCATTACCATTTAGTCCCTTTATACTCCCCTCTCACCATCAATCACCACAATGTTGTCCATATCAATGAATCATTTTTCCTTTTTGCTCAATCCCTCCACCCTCTTGTCCTCCCCTACTAGCTGTCATCCTGCTCTTCAGCTATAAGTCAATCCTCATTTTCCATGTTAGTTCAGTTTGTTCATTAGATTCCACATATGAGTGAAATCATATGGTATTATGATTGGCTTATAGTTCTCTGACTGGCTTATTTTTCTTAGTGTAATGCTCTACAGGTCCATTCATACTGTCACAAAGGGTAAAATTTTATTTTTTATGGCCCAGTAGAATTCCATCATGTAAAAGTCCCATAGTTGTTTTATCTACTCATCTCCTGATGGACACTTGGGCTGATTCCATATCTCAGGAATTGTAAATAACACTGCAATGAACATAGGGGTGCTTATGTTCTTTTGAATTAGTGTTTTGAGTTCCTTCAGATATATTCCCAGAAGTGGGATCACTGGGTCAAAAGGCAGATCCACTTTTAATTTTTTGAGATATCCCCATACTTCTTTCTACAGTGGCTGTATCAATCTGCATTCCCACCAATAGTGTGAAAGTGTTCCCCTTTCTCCACATCCTTGCCAGTGCTTGCTGTTTTTGATGTATTGATGATAGACATTCTGACAGGTGTGAGATGGTATCTTGTTATGGTTTTAAGTTGCATTTCTCTGATGATTAGTGACATTGAGTATCTTTTTGTATGCCTTCTGGCCATCTGTATGTCCTCCTTGGGGAAGTGTCTGTTCAGGTCCTTTGCAATATTCAAGGTAATTTGTCCAGGCTAAGATCTTTTCTCAGAGTGGGTCACCAAAGTTTGTTTTTAAGCTTTTCTTATTTGAATAAATATACCATGTTAATTGACTAAAGAAGGCTTATCAAAGCCTTTTTTTAATCAATGGGTTAGAGTTAAAATTATAACTTAATAATCTATACTCACTTATATTGTCGCAGCAGTTCTGTGAGGAACATACAATTTCCATTGTGAGCAGATGACAAATATATGGGTCAAGGAGTCCAATGAATTGTCCCTATTACAAACCTGAAGAATCTAGCTCTGAATACAGGCATTCCAGCTTCAAACCTTAGGCTTCTTTTACTTAACATGTGGGTTTTCAAAATAAAATTTAAATTTATTTTCCAATAGAAATTGAGATATCTAGGGAAGATACAATATTAACTTATATTGAAAATTTTTAAAGATAATTTTATTCTATATTCAGTATGATTTATTATCATTATCATTATTGCTACAGATATACTTGACATTTAATGTTAATTTCATGTGTAGAACATAATGATTTGATATATTTGTATATTGTGAAATGGCCACAATATGTCTAGTTAGTATCATTATTATTATGATTATTATTATTTTTATTATAGCCTTATTTTTTTATTTTTCAATTACAGTTGACATTCAACATTATGTTACTTTCAGGTGTAGAATATAGTGATTAGAAATTTATATAATTTGGGGACATGATCCACCTGATAAGTCTAGAACCCAACTAGAACCATACATAATTATTATAATATTATTGTTTATATTCATTATGCTGTATTTCATATTTTATGACAATTTTAATTGCCAATTTGAACTTCTTAATCCCTTCACTTTTCCATCCAACCCTATTATTATTTATAAAATATATACTTTCTGAATATCAAAAGAATATAAATAAAACACTGTAATATACAACAAATCCATTAACTCAAATTAAAATACAAAAGTTATGTAAGAGGAAAAAGATAAGGAGGTAGTAAAATTTTAATAAGGTTTGCTCTGAAAAACTTAAAAGATCACAACATAAAATTTTGCTCCTAACCTCCTAGGTGTTAAGAACAAATGATTTATAGCCCTATGTAATGAAACTCATAAGACTTTTTCAGAAAAAAATTTTCTCCCCCACCTCACTTCTATGAAATTTATTGGAAGTGAAATGTCTTTAGGAAGCATCTTTGGAAGACAGCATAGCCTAGATATGTTCTAAAGCTTTTATACAACGATATATTCACTTAAAATAAGTCTACAAATTGGAAATGAAAAATGCCACATTATGTGGCATATAGTTTGTGGAGAGGTTTAGAAAGTTTCTTCTCACAAATAGTTTCTTCTTAAAGAATTTAAACTGCCACTTCTTAATTCCTCCTTTCACTCATGGTCTTTCTGAAGTCAATAAATAAAACTATATTTCCACTAAGCCTTTTCTTATGTTCTCATGGACCTCAGAACTATGAAAGAAAACATAGGCCCTGGCTGATGTAGCTCAGTGGATTGAGCACTGGCCAGTGAACCAACAGGTTGCTGGCTTGATTCCCAGTCAGGGCACATGCCTGGGTTGTGGACCAGGTCCCCAGTAGGGGACACATGAGAGGCAACCAAACATAGCTGTTTCTCTCCCTCCCTCCCCCTTTCTCTAAAAAGAAATAAATAAAATCTTAAAATAAAAGAAAACATATCAGAATAGTTCACTTTTATCTTTTGTTTTTCTTATTATAGTAATTAATTTAGCTTTATGGCCTTTCTGACCTTAAAGATAATGTATGTATTTTTAGAAATTTGGAAAAATATGAAGAATCAGGAAATGTGTGTTCATAATTACAGCAATAATAATTTCTTGGTGTATTTATCTCAATACATTTTAAGCTTATGTGAAAACATATACTTTCTTTACTTGGTATTTTTAACATTACTGGATTTCCCTATGTTATTGAAAAGCCTTTATTTTAATTGCCACAAAGTATTCCACTATATGGATATAATCTGATTTTTCAAAAGCATCCTAATATTGAACAGTTTGCAGATTTTCAGCTTCTCACTGTGTGCCACACTTCTGTACATAAGATTTTGTGGGCACTTTGGCTTACCTTCTTATAACTATCTTGCAATAGTTTCTAAGAAAAGTTAATAGGTCAAAAGATATAAACATTCTAAATTATTTTGATAAATATTACCAATTGCTTTTAGACATACCAATTTATACTTCTGTGAGCAATATCTGAATGCATCTAATTCACTGGACTCCCATGTGCATTAATATTCTTGTTATTCTTTGTTCATTTGATAGATATTTTGTCACATTGGTTTAATTTACATTATTTAAAAAGATGGGCCATTTGTTTTACTCATATTTACTAGCCATTTATCTTCTCCTTTTGAAAACTGTCTAAATCATCTTCTTACCTTTTCTATCATCACTTATCACCATTCTACCTCTGAAAAATAGAATGATTTCAGTCATAGAGTTTAAGAGCTTAACTAAGCATGGGTCAACCCCTCACTATACATAAGAGTCTAGATGAATGTATAGCCACTCACTATATGTGCTAGTTTAGGGACTGAACCTCAGTCTCTTAAAGAACTAGTAGCATGTGCCTATACACTTCCTGCCTGTCTTTATTGCTGCTCTCATCTTTACTTTTACTTGTTCCCTTACTTTCTTCTATGCATTTTCCTCACCATTTTGTTCTCTCCTCAATTAAAATTTTTTATGCCCTTGTAGTATACTGGGATTAGTAGGTTTGCATGCATCTCTGGAAATAGAAGTCAATAGTTTGCCTTTTTTCTGGGCTATCTAATGTGACATTCTGCCCTTCTCTTAAATGTTTTCACCACCCATGACAGTTCTACCATGTGTACATGTAAGGTGCCTATGAAAATAACAGGGGCTCCTTTGAGATAGAGACCTAGTTAGTGAAAGAGAGCCCCATACAACTGTGGAAAGAAGCATTGTTTTCATTATATTTTTAAACATTTACTTTAGCTCCTTCGAAGATGTTCATGGTGGTTAACTTTTACTGAGCACCTTTTATGGTTAAGTCAACTGGGTTTCCATGTACTTTCTTAATCAGTTCTTAAAACAACACCTGGGAGATGCTATGCTCCTTATTTTATCTCTGAGCTCTAGAAAACTGTGGCCCACTTGTATTAGACTATTTTGCCATGGATTTGAATCTAACTCTGGCTGATTCTGAATTCCATGGATGGCCTCTCTGCTATATTTCAACTATCTGGCAACAGGTGGGGACATCTCAACTTGTGCCTATTCTCTGCTGAAGTGGTACACAGACCAATTCATGTGGGGTGGTTTTGGGTGCAGTGCAGTGGGGTGAGAAAGGAAGAAAGCAAATGTCAAAATGCATCTTCAGCCAGCAAACAGCTGAGTTCATTGAGGAGCAGAAGCAAGTCTGGGTTTTCTGTTCCCAGAACATAGTGAACACTATTTTTTATTACTGAATGGGAGTCACTTCTTTTTAACTTACCATCTTCACTCAGATGAAAGCAAGGTTAACTAATCTCTGGAGAGGGAAAAACTGGCAGTGCTTATCAACCCTTTCTTAACAACTCAGCCTGTCTTTAACAATTTATACATGTTTTCTTAACTTCCAGTTCTTCAAAATGGGGCCAGCAAGCTTCAATACCGTGATTAAGATGAATAAGGTCTGAACTCTTTCACCAGATGATTAAGTAAAAATAGTGTTTTATTTAACTGCATTGATTATCTAATTTGTAATTTCTGAACTTTGAATCAATCCTTAGAAGTATGAATTATAAACATATTATAGGTGAGTCTCACTTTTCCAAATAGGAAAATATTTATTATTTCCCCAGTCTTACATATTTCTGTAAAACACATGGCTTTTATAGAGTGCTTGCATAGTGGCAGTGCTACAAAAGTACCTGTGGGCAGGAATGGTGTGTTATCTATCCATTTTTCTGGGTCAAATGGGCTTGCACTGTGTCCCTGGAAATAGAATTTAATACTCTAACCTTTGACTCATGTTTATTGTGCCAGCTGCACTATGGTGGCACATTTCAAATAGTATAAATGAATTTTTAAAATCAACAACTACAGTAACAATGAATATGTTTCTTTTAATTATTTTTGTGGTCTGTATTTATGCACTCTATACAATAAATCTGCATTTCTCATCTGAACTTCATTAAACTATTCAGCAAGAAATATTGAGAAATGAAAGATCTATATCTTATTTTCCTTTTAACAAACTTGAAACTTGCAAACACTGAAAATTGCAGTCAGCAAACTTTGTAAAGAGCCAGATAGAGAATATTTTAGGCTTTGCAGTCCAGGATGATAAATTGAAGACATTATATGACAAGAGAAAAAAGAAAGTTTCACAAAATTTTATGAAACTCAAATAATAACAATAATAATGAAAACTGAGTATAATTTATATAAGACAATGATATATTAGTTTTCTATTGCAACCTTAACAACTTATCAAAATATTGGTGGCTTAAGCAATACAGATGTATTATTCTACTGTTCTGGAAGTCAGAAGTCTAACACAGGTCTCACTGGACTAAAACCAAGGTGTTGCCAGGGCTATGTTATTTCTGGAGGCTCAGTTGTAAAATGTTTTCTTGTCTTTTCCACCTTCTAGAGAGTGCTTGCCTCCTTCAGCTCATGGCCCCATTCCTCCATTTCTAACACCAGCAGCTTTGTATGCCTCTAATCTTACTTCCATTGTCACATTTTTTCTTCTTACTGCAGCCTGGAAAGATTTTCCACTCTTAAGAATCCATGAGATTATGTTGGGTCCACCTGGATAATACAGGATAATCTTCCCATTCTAGGTACATGAATTACATTCTTAGGGCTGCTGTAACAAAGTGTTACAGATGTGTGGGTTAAAACAACAAATTTATTGTTTCACAGTACTGGAGGCTAAAATCCCAAAATCAAGTTATCAGAAGGGCCTTGTTCTCTTTGGGCTTGTACATAGAACCCTTCCTTGCTTCTTCCTAGCTTCTGGTGGTAGTCATCTGTCCTCAGTGTTCCTTGGTTTGTAGCTGCATCATTTCCATATCTGCTTCTGTTATCAGATGGTGTTATTCATGTGTGTCTATGTCTCTTCTGTCTTCTTAAAAAGGCACCCGTTATACTGGATCAGGTCTCACTCTAATGACCACATCTTAACTTCATTACATTTGCAATGACCCTTTTTTCAAATAAGGTCATGTGCATAGGTAATGGGGGGTTAAAATTTCAACATATCTTTTTGGGGACCTGATTCAACCCACAACAGTCCATAACAATAATTACATCAGACAAATCTTTTTTATTTTATATAGGAAAACATTCATAGGTTTTGTGATTAGAGCATGGACATTTATTTAAAAAGATTTTATTTATACTGTTTAGAGAGGAGGGAGGCTGGGAGAGAGGGAGATAAACATTAATGTGAGAGAAAACATTGATTGGTTGCCTCTTAAATGCACCTCAACCAGGGACTGAATCTGCAACACAGGCATGTGCCCTGACTGGGAATTTAACTAGCCACTTTCATCTAGTAGAATGACACCCAACCAACTGAGCCACACTGGTCAGGGCAGGACATGGACATTTAGAGGATCATTATTTTGTCTTTTACACCCACTGATAAAAACATTAAAGTTATTTTCCTTGGGAGATACCATTTGGCTTAATTGGGATCTAAAACTTGTGTTTTGTATCATCAAATTTATTTCAAGTCTGGAAAAAACATTATGTCCTATGAGTCATACAAAAGTAGGTAGAAAGTTGCATTTGGTTAGCAGGTTCCAGTTTTCTAACTCTCACCATAAACAAAATATTATTTAGACCCAAACCTATGAGAGTGTTACTAAACAATACCATTTAGTGTAATGATAATGATGATTTAAAAAATGTGAAGTCTGTCTGGAAAAATACAGCCCTTGTCAATATAACAAAAGCAGTTTTCATGACATTGATATAACTGGGCAGCCAAGGAAAGTGGACTTGAATGTGTATGTGTGAACAATGATGACTTCACTGTACTAGTCAGCAGGGATGGTCGATGCTGCTGAGTGAGCATGAGTACTGTGTGTCTGTCCCATTCACAATGACTGAGTGAGTAGAGCAACAGACCTGAATCAAATTTTACATTAAGCTTGAACGTCCTTCCATGGAAACTATTTGGATGATTCAGAAGGTCATAACTACTGGCAACCAGTGATGGGAAGCTTCATCATGACAATGCACCAGCTCATGCATCATGTCTCATGCAGAGTATTTTTGGAGAAGCATCAAATCACCCAGGTGACTTGGCCCCCATACAGCCCAGATTTGGTGACTTCTGGCTTTTTTCAAAACTAAAATCACCTTTGAAAGGGAAGAGATTTTAGACCATTGATGGATTCAGGAAAATATGACAGGGCAGTTGATGGCGATTGGGAGAACTGTGTAAGGTCTCAAGATGCATACTTTGAAGGGTACTGAGTTGTCATTGTCCTATGTACAATTTTTCTTGTATCTTGTATCTTCTTTAATAAATGTCTCTATATTTCATATTACACAGATGGATTCCTCCTAGATAGACCTTGTATGCTTACTGGAGATATGTTTAAATATTTGTCTATTTTCTTTAGTAACAGATTTAAAGGAGTATAGTAATATCTACTTTCATGTAGATATTTCATAATTTCTATATGAAATTATGAAAGGCACTTTATTTTGAAATGGCAATTTTTTTCTTTATAATTTCTTTTTTGTCATACTTGCCTTAAATAGCTCTTGGTGATAGACTCCCTTTTGAATGAATGTGGGATTTCAGTGAACCATAAGGTTCCTGAGAAATCACTCAAGCAGACTTTGAGAATTTTGTATTTTTCTGCAAATAACTTGCTGTCAAAACAGGTTAGGTTAGACTTGGTGCACAGACATCGGCAGATTCAAAATTGGAAAGAAAAGGCAATGCAGAAAAGGAAAAATATTTCAGAAAAGTGAAGTCCCTGTGGCATATGTTAATTTAAAAAGCCAATGATTTCCCTTGAGAAAAAGAAAGAAGCATTGAGCATTATTCTTTCAGTTAAATGCAGAGCCTGTAATCTGAAGAATAACAGACACAATAGGAACCTGGCGAAAGGACACTATGACTAACACCATTTGACATTTGAATGTCCTATCAGAGAGTGTTGGGTTTTCTTGGGGAGCCAGCCACCTGGACTGAGAGCCTTGCTATCTTTTCCATATTGTCAGTGAGTGGACAGACAGCACATTGATTTTATAGAAAACTGAATATTTCAAATCAATTTGTTCTCTTATTGAATTTTAAGCTCCATAAAAACATATTTCACAATGGACCACCACCCTTAGTAAGAATAAGTGGGCATGTTTTGGATATAATCTAAGTAGATCCAAGTACTTCGACAAGCTTCACCATGCAATCATTCATTCATCAACTTGGTTACTGTTCCATTAACATTCTTATGAAAGCAGTAGAGTCCCTTCTCATAGCTGGCTTCCTTTTTTTAAGGCTGAAATAGAAACAACACATGATAAGTACAATCATTTAAATAAAATGGAAAAAATAAAATAAATGAGGGAACAATTAATACATTATACATTTGTGAAGTATTGAAAAAAACATGTCCACATTGCCTAAAATATTATGTTTTTATCTTCACTTTGTGCATGTTTTTGAGCCATGGGATGCTGTGAATTAAGGAGATTCAAGCTGATAAAATATTGTCCATGGCTCATGTGCTGCTGAACTGCCCCAGTTTGGCTATCCTGATACTTCACAGCCAGCAGAAGATGTTTGATTTCTGTGTCTACCTGTTGGTAAATACATTAAATATCATCCATGCTTGGTAACTGACCTGACAAAGGTCAAAAAACTTGCTTGATGGTGCTTCCAGATTCATGCTAGTTTACTTAAGTGTGCCCCTCTAATTTTATTGCATATTTGCAAGGTGATCTCTAGCCTCAGGCAAAAAGTACAAGTGGACTGGTGGAGAAAATGTCTATCTGTGTGAACAAATAAGGGCCTGTCAGACTGACACTCTTCAGTGTGGGTTAAACATATTGAGAGAGGTGTGAGGAGAAGCTGAACTGACAGGGCAGCAGTTGCAGGACATCCTTAAGGCATGAGGTGGCTCAAGGGCAGAGTGGCAGGAAGGCTAAACAAAGTCCTATCAGGAGGCTTCAGGCATTTTTCTAGAACAACTGACCAAAGTTCTTCAGCTGATTGAGATTCAGGTACCAGAGGAGTGTGAATGTATGTCACCATGTTACTGGACTAGAGACTAAGCTACCCTCAACACTTCTGTGTTTCTTTATCAAAATATCTCAATTTTATCTCTTGAAATTTGACCTTTCTATTCTTGTGCTTGCCCTGCCCACCTCCAACAACATTCTAAAGGTCTGTGATCATGAGCACCCTAATACAAGCAGTATTGAAGGAAGAACATTCCAAACTAGACTTAGGAGAGGCTGGGTTATTTGAATAGAACAGATTTGTTTAAAATTACTGGCAAAAATTGATTTAATATTTACATTTTCCCTGAAATATGATATAAGTATTTTATCATAATGTCTTAGAAACATTAGGTTTAAGTTGAAAAGGTAAATATAAAGTTATACTTCTTGCAGAATTTATTTAGAAATATTTTGAAATATACAGTACAGCAAAAAATCCTCCAGAAAACAGGAAAATCCTCCTGAGAGTTCATGTTTTCATTTAATAAACAATAATTGGGGGGTGGGCAAGGTTCAGTTATCAATATATGGGGGTATCTTGTAGTAGTTTTTAAGAGTATAACTCTTATCAAAGACTGTCATTAAAATGTTTAATTGACTACATACATCATTTTTGATAGGGATTTTAATTATCATACAATTATTTTCAGAACAAAATAAGCAACTTTATTTTGCAAAATTACTAATTGCTTGTAATAATTTTATTCATTTTATACAAATAGTTAAATATCTTTTAGCAAGATTAAAACAAGAAATGAAAGACATCAAGGTTTCCTGTTTTTATTTCCTCTGTATACTCATATGATAAAAATGAAGGTTAGACTTTTAGTTTCTTTCTGGAAAGATTTTTCAACTAAGGAATAATTAATTTGATATAAGAAACTTCCTTTTATACCTAGATGAAGAATTTGATGTTACAAACTACATTATTTTTTGTCATTTCTGATGAATTCAAGTGCTTAATTGTCTGATTTCTTAAAGACACTATTAGAAGATATCTTTCTTGATTACTTTACCATGCAGTCATTCATTCATCAACCCAATTTTTCTTTCATTGCTGTTCTTGGATAGTAATATGTCTTGCTTACAGCTGATTTTACCTTTTAAGACTGAGATTGTAACAGTACATGGAAAACACTGGTCTAAAAATGAGGGGTCTATTAATACATTACGTCTTTTATTTTAAAGATCTTGTTCATTTATTTTTACAGAGAGGGGAAGAGAGGGAGAGAAACATTAACATGTGGTTGCCTCTTCTATGCCCCCACATTGTGGGGCTCACAACCCAGGCATGTACCCTGACTGGGAATTGAACCAGCAACCATTTGGGTCACAGTCTGGCACTCAATCCATGGAGCCACACCAGCTGGGGGACTACATTACATCTTTATGCAAGTATTTTTTCAATGCCCATGTCTACTTTGCCTCAAATATATACATTTATATCCCCAGTTTATGCTTATTTTTGAGATATGTGATGCCATAAGTTGATATCATCCTGTAGTTTTGTTTTTACTAAAATAATTGTAAGAAAACCAGTTATTTAAAAAATTTCTGTTTGCACTTTAAAAAATTTTATTATTTATTTCAATACATTTTTTATGATTCACTATGCTCTGTGAGTTGTTCACATGAAGCCTTTTTCAAGAGAAGTGAAGTACAAATGTAGGTGCAGGTAATCCAGAAGTTAAAGCAGAACAAATGTTGTAAGATGCAGTTATGCATTAGCTATGAGGAACTTAGAAGAGTAAGAATCCATACTTCCTGCCATTCCAAAAGACTTACTTTGGGTTTCTATGGTTTGGAGTAATATAATGCTGTGTAGCTGAATTTCACTGAAGGTTTGTTATTTTGTTTTTTAAAAAACAAATTGCTAAGGAACTTCTTGACCAATCTATAGTTTAGTGAGCACACAAGCTGCCTTATGTTTTAGTAATTGTAGGTCTTTTACTGAACAGAAATATTGAACTGATTGTAAAATAAATGCTATTGTGATAGAAGATATATTAGAAAATTCATACTGTGCTTCTTCTACTGTTTTTGTCTATAAGTGGCTTTGTCCCAAAGATAGATTATGACAGCCATTTGCTTGGATAGAGGACAGAAATAGTAGCATTGCTGTAAATGCTACTATTTACACCAATAGTAAGGAGGAGGAGACAGTGACAATGTCAACAACAACAAGGAGGAAAAGAAGAAAAAAGAGACAGTATTTTTTATAAAGGGGTTTTTGTGTCCTCATCAAGATAATAGACATGAAAAACAGGGTTTATCAAAAAAGTAAACTTGGATCTAAATATCTCTACCTCCTCCTTTAACACGCCAGGAGCCAACTACACTGCAGAGCATTACTGAATGCTCAGTGATAGAGGAGGATATGCCAAAGAAAGGGTAGAATGCCCTGGCCTCCTGTTTCCAGCCAAGCCCACTGTTATCACATGAATGGGGACAAAGATTTGCCCCTCTTCACGACATTGTGTCAACCACACATCCACAGAAACATTTATGTTCGATAACTGTGCTATTCAATTTAGCAGCCAATAGTCACACATGACCAAGTAAATTTAGACTTAAATTAAAAATAATTCAGCTCCTCAGTTTCACTAGCCATATTTCAGGTGCTCAATAGCCATATGAGGTGAATGGTACTGTGCTGGATGATGCAGCTCAAGAACATTTCCATCATTGCAGAAAGTTCTACTGCATGGCACCCATCTAAAGCTTCCACAGTGAAGCTGAGCATATGGAAGAACTTCTTCTTATTAGCTGGGGCAAAATTTACCCCATTAATTTACTTCCTATTGTGCCTTTAACAGCAGGGTTATATCAGTTAAAAAGAAACAAGAAAACTGCATATATACATAAATTTAAAATATATGCATTTAATATATATATTTACATATGAATAAGAAAATTATATATATTTACATATATTTAAAATATATATTATTTTAACTACATATATATATATTTTTGTACATCTTTGAATGGCAGTGTTAATTTGCAAACTTGGTCATAAAACTTTAAAGAAGTGAATTATTTGTCTTTCCTGTAGAGGGGCTTTTGTTGTTCCATTTGCTTTCTGGAACATCTAATGGAATGTCGCTTGATGATGATTGCCTCTCCTTTTATAACTTTCCACTTGGGACTTATTATTTCTTTTGCACTTGGTTCAGGTAAGAAACATATATAAACCTTGGTCTGATGATCTACTCCAAGTTCTGTCCTCAGGGACCTGAGTGAAACTGGCTGCCAACCAATGACAGATATCTCAGGAAGGCTGGGGGGATGACCAAGTGTTGGGTAGAAGGGGCAACTGGGAGACTAGAAACAGGGCAATAAGCAAGACCTCTTGAACTGAAGACATTAGGAAAATATTTTGAAGCAAAAATAAGAGCAAAGTCATTCCACAAATGAGGTTGTGAAGGAGCTACGCCTGTGAATGAGAGCAGGCTTGTTGGCTAAAAGGCATTACTAGTATAATGTTGTTGTCTGAAGTTTACATATCTTTCTTGAATCCAAAGATAGGTCCTGGAATGAGTGATAGAGTAGTACCCTCAGTCTCAGAGAAGTAAAAGAGTAAACTGTGAGTGTGTATTGTTAGTCCCCTGTCTCTGAGTTGTTCCAGATACAATTGAGCATCTAACCGACTCTAAATCTCTGTTAATTCTCCCAACTCGATTGTAGCAGCTTAAGCTCAACGACCAGAGCTAACTCTTCTCTGGTCTTCCTTGGCACAGGGTGAATCTTTAGTGTGTGTTTGTTCCCTGAAACAGTTCAGGAGGGGTGGATTCATCTGTCCCAGGGTCGTCCTCTCCTGGAACCACTTCCAATTCTTTCCAGAGGTTCTCTGACATGTACTCACTGGGTTTGGTTGACCTTCTTTTGTTCATCTTGAAACTCTCTTACCCTGGCTCAGCTGTGTATGTGATATTGTTGATGCCTTCAGCCATTAACATAAGTCAAGAGAGGGCTCCAATCTGAGGGAAAAATAGCTGAAGACCCTATCCTTGTTCTCTGGTTACTTTTTTAAAAAATTGCCAAACTGACTTCCATTCTCAAGAACATTGTCATGGTCTAAGGAAAATACACAGGGGGTGATAAGGCCCTGACTAAATAAATTTTAAGGCAGATTTCCTGAACAATGAAATATCATTATATTCTAAAGAAATGACATTTGTGGTCCTTGTTTATAAGAAGGTCAAAATAAGGAATTTAATTATTATAATGCTATGAGCTTCGTATTCATACTAGTTTCTTACATTATCTTTAAATTTTTAAAGACTGTTTTGCCACAACAATCCAATGGTAGCTGTGCTGTAAAGCCCCTCAGTTAGGCTCTGTAGCCTATATTGATGTAGCCACAAGAAATAATTACATTGATGCCATATATTCTCCTGCACTTTGGAGGGCTTATTAGATATGTGCTCATTGCTTCTAAAAATAGTAAAATGAAAGCAGTTGCTGGCTCCCTTTTACAGTCTCTCTCTCCCTCTCTCTCTCTCTGTCCCTCCCGTTCCTCTCTCCCTCCCTCCCTTCCTTCCTTGGTAAAGAAGGCAGATGCTTTCTGATGCAGACACCGGCCCACAGAGTCTGAGTCATTATGGATGAAATGAGACATTCACACAGACTACCGAGGTGGAGGAAAAGGGACAGCGTGGCTTTTCTCTCAAGCGGAGCAAAAGCCTCAGCCCTTGCTCCAATGAACTTTTATTGTCTTACTGGGCACATTACAAGAAGGTCCTCATTAATTATGCACAAACTCGCTTTAGGTGGTTACCTTTTACAGAAAACAAAGGAGCCAATGCCACTAATCACATCACAGAAGAGGGATATTTGCAAATGAAAACGCAAAAGTGGTTGAACCAGTTACACTCACTCTTGGAAAATTTAGCATGGTTTTTAGGAAGTTGCTTTGCAGTAAATGTCCTCAATTCAGGGTGAGGGAGATTTTGGCAAAAAGCAAGACTCACAGTGGCCTAGGTACATTACAGGCCTGATTCCCCACAGAAGAACCTATCCGTGGGCTTGGGTCCAATGCATCTCCCAGTGGGAGCTGGGCCCACACCACACAGAATGGTCTACTACACTTTTTTCCATGAAAGAAAATATATCTCATTTTCCTTTTTTTCTCTGTCACTCATCTGGGGTATCAAGTGCAGCAGTAGGGTGATTACTGTTTATTATTCTGGTTGACTTCAACTATGAATGTTTCTACTGCCAGATTAAACACTCTGGTTTTGCACAAATTCTTTTGTGTGCAATGTAATTCTTATTGATTATTAGAGCTGAAACCTCTAATTCAATATTTAAAGGAATAGTCTCCACAAAAGGAAAAAATAGTACGCTGAGGAAAATTCAGTCACATAAGAAAATACCTTATCTTTACTGAGAACATAGCCAAGGCTGTGTTTAAATTAGCAGTAATGTCAAAAGGTAAGGGCATGTGAATGGCAGTTCTCTGAGAATTGCTACTAAAGGGGAAGAAGACCAGCTTAATCTTCACTGTAAGTGCTAATAGCTGTGTAAGACGTCAATAGAGTTTACATCTTAAAGTATCAGGTCCTGTGCACTTAAAAATGTGGCATATATAACTAAGATCTTATTTGGGAATAAGGGACAGATAATTTCTTTTTAAGTATGATGTCATCATGTAGAAGACCTTTAGCATTTGGGGAATTAAATTAATGACTACCATACATTTTGAGTGCAGCTTCAAAGTACCATGATATATGGTAACTTGCATCTTGGTTGAGACCCAGATTTGAATCATGAGCACTTCTAGCCTTGTCCATTGGGACAAGTCTCTTGGTTCTAACTACCATGCATCATCTCAATTTGCTTTACCATTTTTCTACATGAATTAACATAAGCCTCACCAGTAACTAAGATCTGTATTTTGTTTTCTGGGGAAAAAAAGGAAGCTTCAACTGGAAAACCTACTCTCGGGAGGGGTAGAAGTCAAGCTCAGAGAGTTAGGGTATTTTCATAATATGGGGTGGGGGCGGGGGTTCAACAAAGTTCCAGGAGGCAGCTATTATAGATACAAACTTCTTCACAATTGACCTGAAGGTGATCCGACTGAGCTGTGAGAGACACGGAGATCGTCTAATCAAGATAGATCTTAAAGAATGAATGCAATTTGAGGAGATCAGAGATCTGAAATGGCTGCCCCATCTCCACCTTGTTCATTTGTTTTCTTCATTCACCAGGAATTATTTAATTGCAGAGGAGCACATTTTCTAATGATACTAAAATCAGCAACATTATACAAACATGAACTTTCATGTTTAATGAAAAACAGTGGGGGTTTTAAAGACAGATTATCAGTGATTTTCTTCATATCTTTACTCATGGACTATGTAAAAAAAACTGAAATTTTTGGTTCAAGGTTTTTAAAACTATGATTTTATTGAAAGTGATTCAGTGGCTACAGCCACTAAAAGGCAACAACATTATACATTTTTTGGAGGCCTTATAAAAACCTGGCTTTTTTATTTATTTAATATTATTGATTCATCACCTGAAGGATTGCAATTCATGATTTTTCTGTTACAAATTGATTTTTCCTTAAATGCATTATCATCTTCCCAACCATATTTTGAAAAAAATTTTGATATTTCAGCTTCTAATATTTTAATGAGGATTCTCTAACAGATTTTTCAAGGCTTTTTAGAATGAAAGTCCCTTTAGTTCCAAAGGACTTTATATATATATATATATAGTTGTCAACACAATGGATTCAGTATATCACTTACTTCTCATACTTTTTGTTTGCTGACTGTTAGGTAGACAAATAGAGTGAAAATTAATCCAGGTGTAATGATTTACAAAGAATCAGCAGTTAGAACTTCCCACCAGACCCAATTTTTTTTTAAACTTAAAAGGTAAATGATTACAAGTATTACTTGGATTTTCAGTAATACTATATTTAAATAAAATAGTCTGAATAGGCATGCCCAAAAGTCTAGTTTAAGTGGCTTCTTTTAAAAGATATTTATTTAATAAATACTGATTAATTTACATTGAACTCATAATCAACAATAGTATAACTCAGCAATTTTTAATGAGTGTGCTGCAGCAGGTCACACTGATGTTGCCATAAGAATTTTTAAAGCAAGCTATACCTGAGTATTTAGTCAGCAGTACTGACCTCTTTTCCCTTAGATTGTCAAATAGAAAAGTGACAACAGCCAACACACAATATCGGTCTAGTGAGAATGAATCAAAATTACACCTATTTTTTGTAAGATTGGCAAAAAAAATGTTTTTTGATATGTAGCAGAATTTTAGTAATTAATTTATGTGTGCCATGAAATGAAAAAGGTTTGAAAAGTCACTCTTTTAACTTATACCTTAGCCAAGCTTATCTAACATAAGTATTTTCTCTGTAAGGTACATTACAGCTTTCTGTCACTTAGGAACACTAGACAGCACTTTAGAACTCCACATGGGGAGCACTTTAAACAGTGAGTCACCAACAAAAAGAACAAAAATGCAGAAAACATGACACTATACAGACCACAGAAAGGACACTTATTTACAGTATGAGCTGAAACAAAAAATCAGAGTTCAGCCTCAGCTGGGAATGTGCACACCCATTGGATGACATATTTTTCTCTAATCTGTTCATGTCTCCCAATGATCACAAAAGTGTAATGGGTATTGATTTGGGTAGTTACAAATAATGTTAGTGAGTAGGTAAATTGGCATATACGGAATTGACAGATAATGAAAATCAACTGTATTCCTTTGTTTTTATTCTTACCATCACATACTGATCTAGGTCCCAGTTATACAATTCTAAGTTGCTGCAAGAACCCCTCACTGTTCTCCCTCTCCAGCCTTGCCTCTTATGTATCCTCTCTTCTTGTTACCATTAGATTAACTTTTTTGAATATTTTTATATTGCCATTGCCCTTTTCAAGTTTTAAAATTTTTAAATTAAATAAAATATTATCCTGGCATTCAAGGACTCTCTGGTTCTGTATATTTCTCATTTTATATCTTACTTCTCCTAGGCCAGTGCTGTCCAATAGAATTTTCAGTGATGACAGAAACTTTCTATATCAGTATAGAACTAGTGACATATTACTAAGTACTTGAACCATGACTAGTGCAATTGAGGAACTGTTAAAGTATTAGAGCTGGACTCTAGCACCAGCCAATGTATTGGACAGAACAGTCATTGATTATTATCAATTATTAGGAATGGTCTGCTATTCCATCTGAAAGATGATTTATAAATTTTCTCTTTCTTTCATTTGCCCATATAACTTCATCCTCTCCCTGTCCCCCATGCTAATGTTTATTTCCTGCTTTCTTCATTTTTCCATACTTACATTCCACTCTGAGGGAAATAAACCACCCACAACCCCATCCAGGTGGAAGAGACTTCTAAGCTTTCTGAACTCCCAAAGACATTTTGTTTTGTTTAAGCATTAGTTGTTATAAGATTATAACAACCTGTAAGATTATTTGTGATTCTTCTTTCTCTCTCATTCTCTGGGATTAGGTGAATTTCCAACTAAAGAAAGGAGAAATAGGTTATTTTGTGTGCTTTGGTGTGCAAAATTGTATTAATGTCCCTTTCGCCCTACCTTCCCAGTGTCCTCAGTGGGGAAGAAAAATGAAAACCATTACAAGATTGAAAACCCCAATCTACAAAGTGGTAAATTTGTACCTTAAAAGAATACCAGATGTATTTACCATTCTATTTTAAAAACGCAAGTTTCTTTTTTTTAGATTTATTTTAATCAAAATTTTATTTATTTATTTATTTTTAATTTTTTTTAATTTTAATTGTTGTTCTAGTACAGTTTTCTGCCTTTTATTTCCATACCAGCCCACCCCCGCAGCCCTCCCCACCTCCCTTCCATTCCCCCCCCCCCCAGTTTTTGTCCATGTGTCCTTTATACTTGTTCCTGCAAACCTTTCCCATTTTCCCCTGAAATTGTCTCCTCTCCCCTCTGGTCACTGTCAGTGTCTCTATTTCAGTGTCTTTGGTTATATTTTACTTGTTCATTTGTTTTGTTGATTAGGTTCCTGTTAAAGGTGAAATCATATTTAAACTTTAGTCCACATTAGGAGTTGGGTTAATGGTTGAAATATTGTGGTATATGTTTAACTCCTTATGACAAAATTTGTCTTCAAGAAAATGAGTAGAGCCCTGGCTACTATGGCTCAGTGAATTGAGTGTAGGCCTGTGAACCAAAAAGTCACTGGTTTGATTTCCAGTCAGGGTACATGCCTGGGTTCTGGTCCTCAGGATGGGGCGTACCATGAGCAACCACACATTGATGTTTCTCTCCCTCTCTTTCTCTCTCTCTTCCCCTATTTCTAAAAATAAATACATAAAATCTTCTAAAAATTAAAAAAAATAGAAAATGAGTAGAAAGTTGTGAAACAAGAATTCTTGGTAGAAATATATTGTTAACCAAAATTCTCAAAGTGGTAATAGCTTAGGTTGCCATGTCACATATGCTACCCTGTTTGTTCCATACAAAACCTGTAAAATGGGCAGTACTGAGATTATTAACCACTTTACTGTATATGAATATGTAAATCTGAAAGCAGTTAGTAATTTTCCCAAGGGCATGCAAGAAGCATATGGCAGAGTTGGGCATATAATTCAGATTCAATGACCCAAGCATAAAGTTCCTTTCATTTCTATAATGCGATCTTGTGTAGATCAATTGACATCATCTTTTTCTTTTTTTTTTTCAGAGAAAAACAGGTATGTATATCAGAGGGAATCTACATATAAAATTCCAGTTCTTTTTCATTTTTTCTCAACAGAGCACACTACCTGGCAGTTCCCTTTTCTATGATTTTCTTTTTCTCTCCTCCAGCCTCTCAAAATTTGAGAAAATGTCAGGTCAGGTATGTTTTGAACAGCTTCATGTTATTTGAGATAATTCTAAATGCAGTTAATCACTTCATTGTATAGGAGAAATTCAGGTTAATGTACCTAGGAAAAAGTAGAGCAAAGACTTCTCTGCTCATAGCAGCACCCACTAAAGGCCAACGTTAGCGAAGACTTGGAGCTGCCACATGTAGGTGTGGGAGGAAAAGTAAGTCATGTAGAAAGGCAAAAGGTGGTTTCCCAAGCAGCCAAAAAAAGACCTCTTGAACAACCCCCTCATATCTTTTAAAATTAAATGTTCATCAGAACTTGAAGCATTAGTAGATTAACATGTCAATACATTTTCCACATCATTGCACAAAGCTAAGCTCTAAGAATGAAGTGCACTGTTAGGTATTTTTTTAACCGATTAAAACAATTACAGGTGAGAGCAGAATATGACATAACTCTGAAAAGATCTATTTTGGAATTGAGGTTGTAGCTATTCATGGGACCCATATCTGAGCTCTAAAACACTCCCTGGCACCAGTGTTATGGCCTTAATTGCATTACCCCAAAATTCATATGTTGAATTCTTAAACCCTACTGCCTCAGGGAATGACTGTATTTAGAGGAAATTTTCTTTTTTATATGCATTTTTTATTGTTGTTCAAATATAGTTGTCTCCGTTTTTATCCCACTACAGCTTACCCCCACCTCCCATCTTCAAAACTACTCCCCTTTGGCTTTGTCCAGGTGTCCTTTATATATGTGCCTTGATGGGTCTTCCCCTATTTTCCCTCATTATCTCTCTCCTTCTTCCCCTCTGGTTATCACCAGTTTGTTCTTTAGTTCAATGTTTCTGGTAATATTTGCTTGCTTATTTGTTTTGTTGGTTAGGTTCCACTTGTAGATGAGATTATATGGTATTTGTCTTTCACCACCTGAAATTTTCTTAAAGAGGAAATTAAGTCAAAATGAGGTAATTAGAACAGGTCTTAATTCAGCATGACTACTGGCCTTCTACTGTAATAAGAGCAGGTTAGGACACCAAAATACAGAGGGGAGACAGTGTGAAGACATAGGAAGAAAATGACCCACTATGAGCCAAAGAAAGAGGCCTCAGAAGTAACCAACCCTGCTGACAACTTGATCTCAGATTTGCAGCCTCTTGATTGTAAGAAAATAAACTTCTATTGTTTAAATGTGTGGTAATTTGTTATGGCAGTTCTAGCAAACTAAGACAACTAGTGACCAGAGCCTTGGCCATGGTGTTTAGGAGATTGGCCAGAACTTAAAGTTCCAATGAAATGACGGTAAGAAGTTGTGAGAGATAACACTAACCTGGCTTTGGTGAAGAAAACCACCATTTTCATTTTCAGGGGTACAAACTCAGCATTTGTGTCCCTGAGTATGGACCATGGTAGAATATTATAAATACTGTCAGCACTTTCATGATTTATGTTGGACATTGTGAAAAATTAGCCACTTGGGAATTAGGATTTGTTTAAAGACTCTGTGAGATGTGTGAACTTAAACTTCCTGGATGTTTTCTCACTAGTAAAATTGGCTAATAATGTATTGTAAGATTGTTGTGAGAATAGGCAAGCTAACGGCTATTTAAAACTGTACCATGTAAGTGGCAGAGTTATATAAATGTAAATGTTATGTAAGTGTTATATAATAATGTGAGTCATTATTTCATGTGGCCCTTTCAGTTGAAGGTAAAAGTAGATAGAATTGGAGGAATTTTAAGCTCAGTTCATCTTCGGCATACGATTTAACATTAGAATAGCTGTTAAATTTCTCATCTTTTCTTTGACTTTTCAAATGAAGCTTAAGATGGTGGGAGGGCCCTAGCAAACATGAGAGAAAACTGGGTTTACAACAATGCTATGGATGAATTGGGCCCCCAGCATCTCATAGTCCACATAGTCCAGAGCTTCCACTGCCATTTGGATTTAGAGAATGGCCCATAAATTATGGCTCATCACAGTGGAAAAGAATCAAAGAGCCTGGAAATTACTCTCACAGTGACCTGACTGTTGGTGCTGTATTATAAGAAAGAAAAAAACTTAAAAGCAATAGAGTTTTTCAGTAGCATTTTTCTCTGCTTTGCTTCATCATAGGAAAAAGTAAAATTAATATTAGTTTATTGAAAAATATTTTAAGATGCAAAAGAGCTCAATTAATAAAAAAGGATAATACACCCAATTCTGTTACCAACTGCTAATGTATCCTTTCCTCCTATTCTCAACAAAAGTCTTTGTAAACTGCAACCTTCAACTAGGTGGAGTTTCTCCATCTTAACACTCCTGACCCTTGGGGCTGGATAATTATTTGTTGTTATTATAGCACAGGGGGCTTTCCCATGCTTTGCAGCATGGTTAGCAGCATCCCTGATCTCTACCTGCTAGGTGCCGATAGTATCCCTTTCTGCCATCTGTGAGAAGCAAAAATGTCCCCAGATGTTGCCAAATGTCTTCTGGTGGGGAAAGTCAGCTACAGTGAAAATCATTGGTCTAGATCGAGGAACTTATACTTTCAGACTCTCAGAGAAGAGTATGAAAATGAAAAGAGCAGGCTGATGCCAAGATGAGGAAAAAACTGTATTTGCCCTTCCATCCTCCTCCCTACATACTGCTCTCAGTCTTCCTTATTGTCTTAGTCCTTGGTTTGTCATGTTCAAGGGAAGCAAGGAGAATTGTGAGTAATGGGGCAAGTATGACCACGAAGTGTGGAGGGAAAGTGTGACTTGGAAGACTATAAGGGGGAATGGTGGGTACGTGGGAAAGCTAGTGCACAAGTTTCCCTGCATAAGATAAACAATAGGACCATTTATATTGTATTGTTAATCTCATATTGTAGCAAGTCTTCCGGGTAGGTATTATTTTCTGCACTTCCTACTGCAATACTTACAGCTGCTATTTGAAAAACAAACAAACAAACAAAAAACAAAATAAGCTCTACAGAACATAGACTCTTAGGATACCATAAATCAGTAGATCATCCAGCCACATTTCTACCTCTTACTAATGAGCCCTGTGAGGCTCAGTGGTATTAAGGGACTTACCTGCAGTCACCCAGAAGGTTGAATCAGGACCAGAACAAATCTGTCCATTCCCTGATCACTGCTTTTTCCATCATTTTATAATGCTTAAACCAGGGCAGATTTTTCTGTTTTATTTACATTCTAAAACATATCAGTGCATGCACCTCAATGAGGCTGGTTCTTTTACAAGTGTATAAATATGATGGTTTTTGTCTTTGATTTGGTTTGTAAACTTCTTTTTAATAAAGAAGCCTATTTTTTAAATCATGACTAAGAGAGGTCATAGAACAAGGCTCCATGATATTCTGTTATCCCAAGTAAGGAGGAGCAATCATAAGGAAAGGGATCTATTATTCAATTCATTAACTTTATTTACAAAGCCTTTCCAGATCTGACTTGGTCCACTTTTACCTTTTAATTTCCACCTATCTACCTTGTCCTTCCTGGCAACATGTTTTCAACCCAACCTCATCATTTACCACTCCCTCCATCAATCAAATTGAAAGTCTCCTTTTAAATACATTTCATATCTAATGTTGTTCTGGAGCATGTCTCTCCCACCTGACACATACATGATGTTGCATTTTGAGTTTCTGTATTAGTTAATTGACGTTTCTCACAGTGTTTCTCTGTAGCATGCAATGTTGGAGAGATGCTCTATGTAGAGTATCAGCATGAGCATGGAAGTCAGGGTCTGCAATCTCTCTTGCCAAGTTCCACATGTAGTTATAATAAAGGCTTTAAGAAGTGCTATGGTACAAAGATGTGTTTGACTTGCTTTACTTTATCCTTTCTTAAACTTATTTGCCATCTGTATTAGTCAGTATTCTTCTGAGGAGATCCATTGGTATATATATAGATATATAACAGGAAATTTATTATGGGAATTGGCTCACGTGATTGGAGACTGAGAAATCCCACCACATACTGTCAGCAAGCTGGAGAACCAGGAAAGCAGTGATATAATTCAGTTGAAACTGAAGGTCTGAGAACCAGGAGATCCAATGTTGTGAGACAGGAGAAGGGGAGAGGTTGGGTGGGTGGGGCGCTTGTGTAAATCCTAGATTTCAAAGTCCTGAGAACCAGGAACTCTGATGTCCCAAAGGCAGGAGAAGAAGGATGTCTCAGCTCAAGAAGAGAGTAAGAGTTTTCCCTTCCTATTTTTCCTTTTTGTTCTATTTGAGGCCTGCAATGGATTAGATGATGCAACCCATATTGGTAAAAACAGAATTTACTCAGTCTACTGGCTAAAATACTAAGACATTCTAAAATCACCCTCATATTCACACCCAGAAATAATGTTTTGTCAGCTATCTGGGCATCTCTTAACCCAGTCAAACTGGCAAGTAAAATTAATCATTGTTGTGTCTGAATTTTAAAAAAATAACACCTATTAGTAGTTGAAGAGACTATTATTTCTTAGAATCCACCATAGGAGACATTATTTTATATTAATACATCTTTGAAACATTTATTTAAAAACCAATTATTTTAATTAATGGTATGATGCCTTAGACATTTCTATTTTGACCAAAATACATTTTTATAAGCAGTGAGAATTTGATAAACATTGAACACATATCCTAACATATAGTAGCTACTCAATAAATTTGAGAAATTACTGATAGTAATCTGCAATTTTCTATATCTTTATGATTAATATATTCACATCCTAATATGTATAAAAGTGTGTGTATATGCGTGGCACTGCTGTGCATTATATAGGTATTGTGGTCAGTGCACACAAAGAGCCTCACAGTCTAGATTCCAATTTAGAATCTCTTCCAAATAACCAATGTGTTTATTTGTTCAAAGTATTATCATGAAAATGAAATTATAGCATATAGATCTGTGAAAGAATTTAACGTCCCGGGCCACCCCGGCTGTCCCACGGTATTCATCTCAGCTGCGGATGTTCATTAAACATCCATAATTCACAGAATCTATCCTAATCCTGCGGGGATACAGAGAACATGGCTAACCCTCTTGTGGGGAGAGCCCATGGCTAACCCTCTAATGGGGAGAGCCCTGTTCCTTTGTCCCAGTGCGTTTTTTTTTGAGAAAGTAGACACAGTTTGTGGATTCACAGTCTGGCAGAAGGGATCAAAGGGAACACGTAATTTACAAAGATGCTAACAGAATTCCTACTGTGATTCCGGGCAGAGATTGGAGTTTTATCATATGAAAAGGACTACATGGCTTAAAGGGTTAGTTTTGGTTTCCTGTCTGTGCTTTCAAATTCTAAGTTAATAACATCCTCCAGCAAACAGATCTCACAGGATCTTGCATATTCTGTCCCAGGCCTGATTACCCCGGGGGTCTGCTGTCCCCGGTCTGAGCTGCCCCTTTGGCTGTTTGCTTAGCCCTGAGAAGGGCAGGAGACAGAGGCAGCCAGGAGACTTGGATTTCTCACATCTGAGTACAAAGACTCAGGCAAAGAGGGGGCATGGGTTGATGTCAATCACCCCTTCCTTTCCACAGCCCCTTCATTTCCACAGCCTCTTCATTTCCATAGCCTCGTGAGTCTCATCCCAGAGGCCTTTATGTGATCAGTCCCTGTCTTAGGTCCATTCTCCATCTTAGAGAATTGTTACCTGTCGTTGGTTAACTGATCAAGCATTAAAGGCCAGGCACTGAACAGGTAGTGTTCATGCCAGGGGAATAAGTTTTGTCTCCTTAGTGGCTCCTGGTCTGGAGGTCTCTCATTCAGCCTGAGTCAGAGGTCACAGCTTCCTGAGACCAGGCAGGGCAGCCCCCAACATAGATCAAATTGTGCCTTATAGGCTTTTCATTAAAATTCCATTCCCAGTACAAACTTGAACCCCTACTTTTTATGTTATTATGATTCTGTCATTTTTTTCAAAAGAGTAATAGTAATCCAAGGTACAAGTAGATTAAAAAGATATATGGTAGAATATAAAAATTAGATTCAAAGGTTCTTTTTTTATAATCAGTACAGGAATTAAATTTTTATAATTTTTTTTTGAAAAATAATTGATTGCTCTACCAAATCTCCTCTGAAGTTTTAAAATGATTTGCTTTCCCCTCAAAATTATGTTGACCTTATGTATAAGACTTTAGAAGGTAACTGAACAGAAGGTAAATGAGCTTTCTATGTATAGTAAAACTTACATTTTCAATGCAGGGACCCTTGGCACATTATACATTATAGCCTTGGAGGCTCTATGCTTGGAAAAACATTTCTGTTCAGATTTATTAGATAAATATTTTACTAAAAATCACATACCTTCTAGGTATAGAAGAGTTGTTACAGATTGGGCAATCACCAAATTTTCAAGAATAATTATTATGTATATTGTGTGTACACAGCAATTCTCCGAAAGCATGGCCTAACATACAGAATAGACTAAAACTTGCGCAATTTTTCTCACTATTCTCAAAAGTAGCAGTTTTGGCATGCAAAACTTTCCTACTGAGTGAGTGTAACAAAACTGACAAAAAGGTAAATTCAGTAAGGTTTGTCTTCTTTTCAAAGTTTTCAGCCTCTTTCCAGCCCCCCCCCCCATACCCCCTTTAAGGGAATCAGATAGACTAGTCATTCTCAGCCCGAAGACTCTGAGGTTTATCCTGGAATATTTGCATTTTAAAGGTCTCCAAAAGGTAGACCAATAATTACTGCAAAAAAGTAATTTTTTTTATCATAATATTTTTAACATGTACAAGAGGTGGTTTTAAAAAGTTGTTCTTTTGGTAATCTTTCAAATCACTGCACTATCATAGTACTTTATGACATGATAATGAAACGTCTATTTATGTTTTTATCTTTTTGACACATATGCTCCTTGAAAGTAGACCCTGTCTTAATTATCTTTATATCAAATAGTGTCTGGTATGGAAATACTGAATCAATAGTTTGTACTATAAATATATGCACCTGCATATTCATAAGGACTATCCTGTCTCTACAACAAACCTGTGAATCTTACCCAGGCAAACAGGACAGAAGAAAATGCAACCTAGAGTTCAGAAAACCCAAATCTAAGTCCTATCAGTTACTCCCTGGCTCACAATGGGTCAGCCTTTCCCCTCTGATTCTTATTTTCTCCATCTGCTAGTATAGAATCTTGACTGACAGGACATGAGTAAGTTTGTATTTATCTATTTTCAGTTAATACTTGCCTGAGTGTGATATAAAATAGTCCAACAAAATTGAGGCACTAAGTTATGCCATAATTCATTCTAGGGAGTTGCTACGAGTGCTATTTATTTATCAACTCAGCTTTGGTATATGTACATCACTGGTAACTCTTCTGATGTCAGAGTTTAAGCAACGACCCACTGGCAGAAGCTAAAATGAAGCCAAGGATTTATAATTAAGTTTCAGTTGCACTTTTGGACTTCTTCTCCTCATGGCTACTGTTATTTTATGTGATTGTCTTCCTTGCATTTTTTGGGTTTCCTTGGGAAAACCCAAATAAAATTTACTTGCATTATTTTCAGTAATGGTCTTCATGAAAGAGTCAGATCGTTAGGACTGGCTTAAAAAATATTTTGTTATTTTTATTTGGTGTTTCTGTTCTTGCTTGGTGTAGTTGAACATAGGCATTGATTTGGAGGATTATTATTATTGTATAAGCAACATGGTGTGGTTGAAAGACCAATGGCCTGGGAGGTAGAAGATTTAGAATTGAGTTCTGATGCTGTCACTAGATGCTGTACTGATGTAAATTGCTTCAACCTCATTGGGCCTCCATTTTTCTCATTTATAAAAAGCTTGGTAAAGAATATTGTCTAACTACAATATTTATTCTTTTATAATCCTGTCATTTGTTGAATGAATTAGTGAGTTAATGACATATTGTATTCGGTTTCTCTACCACATTGAAAGCATAGAAAAAAGGGTCACCTTTCTTAATGAGTTAGAGAGCATGTAGTCTATCATCTCATATTTATGTTTAGCTTGGAATTAATATGGCTCTGGTGCTCAGTCCACAAAATACCTTGGCAACCACCAAAATTGACACTCACCTTCATTACCTAGTTAATTCTTCAAAACCCTATCAAGAGCCACTAAATCAATCTAAGCTACCATGTACTGAATATAAATTACACATTACACTGTAAAGAGTAAAATCAAAAGAAAAACAACTCCTCTTTTTCCCCATTGACATTGATAGTTGATGTGAAGTGACTTTGGACAAGGAACCAAGGAGTTTTATTACTCACAAAAACAAGACCCACAGAATATAAAATTTCTTGAATGAGTAATTGAATTCAATAGTATGCTTTGCTTATCAGTGTGCTAGGTTAGACTTACTCTTTTATGATATACTCACTGTTTTTTTCCCTGATACAGAATCTTTGGAGTCTAAGTAGAACATTACTGAAAAATTAATAGGAATGATTTTTTGAAAGGATGTTTTCTGGTTTGTTTCTTTCACTAAAATTGGATTTCATATCTTTTGCACTCAAATAATGTTTATATACTTCTCTTAATACTCTCTCTCCCTTTGGGCAGGATTCCTTGCTCCAAAATGCATTAGAGCAATCAAATACAATGGTTAATTTTATTAAGGGCCTTAGGTAGCTCTTGGGAAAAGGTATATTGCTTCTCTATTGATAAGTACCATGAAAAAACTACAATGACTTTGAAGAATAAAGACTGTTATCAACAGTTGTAACTGATCTATTGAAAGAAACTGTATTTCTGGAACATATATGGGTTATATAAATTAACATATTTTCAAAATGAAAAATTGGAAAACCCAAATAAAGTTGACTTAAATATGAATAAGAAGTCTAGAGGTACAGAAGTTCTAGGCTTAATTAATTCATCAGCTATATGACATCCAACTAGGATCTACTTTTCTCATATTTCCACTATGCTACTGTAGACACCACTGCCATTTTCCTGCACTTTTTGCACCTGGCTGCTGCAGATCCAGATGCTACATGGCAAAGTCTAAAGCACCTCACCCCATCCCTAGTAGAACTTATATAACACATTGGCCAGAATTTCATCTCTTGCATATTCCTCAATCAGTCATTGTCAAAGAAAAGCAGTTAGCATGTTTTTCTCACCTTAATTAGGATTTATGTAGTATCACTATGGAGGACTCAGTCTCCTCTGGTGACACAATTCATACTTCTACCCATAATACCTTGAACAAAATTGAGGTTTTGCTAGAAGTGAAGAAAAAAATAATGGCTGTTGGCAAACAGGAACATTTGTCACACTAGTCAAATAACATAAAATTTCAGAATGTTAATTTTGGAATTTTTGTATTATGTATTACTGGAGAATTACTTGATTGTCACATGTTTACTTAAACTAGTTAATAACTTGATGTTTGACATTAAAATGATTTAATTTTTCTGATTTAGATATTTTAGAATCTCTTATTTTTATATCGTATGATGCTTATATAGATGAAAATTGTTTGATGTACATTCACTTTTGATGTTGTTAGCTTTGAGTTGCGTAATATCAAGAGTAGAAGACAAACTGTGATAGATTGAGAATTGCACTCAAGTTGAAAGTGTTATTGGGATTTATTAATGAATGCTGCATTTATTAATACATGTGGCTGGGCTAGGATACATAGATAGGCAGAGAGTAGCAGAAATGGAAATTGATATCATTCCATGTTGACCATCCAATGACCATAAAAGGCAATATTTATAATTTCACCTAAGAATATTCAAATTGTGCTTCAGCAAATAACATAATTCTGAAGAGATACTTCAGAGATTCTGTTAATAGTATATTCTAACTTATTTTGAAGCATATTTTAATCTCTTGGAGACTACCAACTTGTGTTGACACTAATTATTTTGGGAAGCAAAACTTTTAAAAATGACTCTTGTTTTAACTGCATATAATTGATTTTCTGATGCACTGTGATTAATTATAGAAGTCGTGATTCTATATTGGTCTCATTCATCTTGACTTAGGCTTACACATGTCACACATGTGAAATGGTGCAATTGCTGCTATGGTATATGCATACCTTGCTTAATCAAATGCCAGGCAAAACTTAGTACTTGTGTCATAGTCCATGTACACATTATGAGATTGTTGTAATTTAGATGACTATGTGCATATATACAGTGTTGGATACTTGTCTTTTGTCTTTATGATAATGTATGAGTCTACTAGGGATTCTGTAACAAAATACTATAGTCTGAGTGGCTTAAACAACATAAATTTAGTGTTTCACAGTTCTGGTGGCTGGAAGTCTGAGATCTGGGTGCCAACATGGTTGGATTCTAGTGAGGGCCCTCTTTTTGGCTTGCAGATGGCTGACTTTTCATTGGGACCTCACATGGTAGGTTGAGAGAGAGAGAGACAGAAAACAACACATATTAGTTCATCTTTCTGGTGTTTCTTTTATAAAGGTAATAATCCCATCATGAGAGCTTCACCTTCATTACTCCATCTAATTCTAATGCTTCCCTATGACTTTGAAATACCATAAGAGAGGTTATGGCTTCACCATATGAAATTTGGGGTGACACAAACATTCAGGCCATAGCAGACGATAAAGAATTATACTAATGATAAATACTATAATTATTCTATTTTTAGATTAAAATTTTCCTATCAGTCTTCTCAGAGGCTTCTGAATCAGTATTATTGAAGACTATTTTGTTTATAAGGCAAACTTTAAAAAAAAACTATTACAATTTATAACTGCTTGAATGATTCTATACTTTTCCAATTCTCTACTGCTGAGATACAGTATGGAAATAAACTGGAGGAACAGACTGCAGGAAGACTAGTTGTTTCAAATTTTCTTGTAAGTGTGGACCCTGGTCTACTTACTATATAAATAGCTATTATAAGATGTATAGATGTAACATATTTATGCTAATAAAATTCCACTTTATTTCATAGATCAGACTTCTACTTTTTTTTTTTGGAAAAAAAAACATAATTCCTAGAATCTTCCTAAACTCTACCAGTGCATGTATCTTTATTCATTCTATCCAAAAGAGAAGTAATTTTTGTCTTGCCTTTTGAGGGGGACAGGGGAAATCTTAAACACAGTGCCTTTGTGGTTCAAAAATAATTTTGATGTTAGACTATATCAAGCTAGTAGAAACATGGGTTTAAGCTTGACCATTTAAAACTGATTCTCAAATCCAGAAATTATTAGGCCTGTATAAACTGCTTTTGGTTTCTTTAATGGTTCAATTTCTTACAATATTAATGTGTAAAATGAAAAACAAGAGTGTTTTTTCCCTGTGGAAGTATTTCTTGTGGAAATATTTCATGTGGAAATATTTTAGTTGGTGGTCATAACTGGTTTCAAAATGTTTGCCATACCCACACTGTTTCTCTTGAAGGGTTATTGATGTTAACTATATATAGATAGAGATGTAAATATAGATATAGATAGTGTAGATATATACATTTATATGTACCTTTCTGGAACATATTAACATATATATGTTATATTTATATATAATGTATTATTAATTATATAAGGTATATTTAATAATGTTAATTATGCATATTTGATTATATGCATATAAGTTATATATAAGTTAATAATGCATATATACATGCATGGTATCTAGCATGTGTATGAATGTGCATAAAATGGCAAATATAAAAGGCTGTGTAGAAAAAATTAATAGTTTTTTAGTCACATAGAAGCAGGTTGTGCTTCTCTCCCCATGCCTCTGAAATCATTAATACAAATGATATCATATAGGACAAAACATTTTAAAGCATTTGGTGGGGCAAACTCTACTGTGGGGCTCAGATTTGTAGATAAGCTGTTTCTTTTTTAATATATTTTATTGATTATGCTATCACAGTTGTCCCATTTCCTCCCTTGTCACTGCCCTCTACCCTGCACACCCCCTCCCACTTGCATTTCCCCCTTTAGTTCATGTCCATGGGTCACACTTATAAGTTCTTTAGCTTTTACATTTCCCATACTATTCTTACCCTCCCCCTGTCTATTTGCTACTTACCATCTATGCTACGTATTCTCTATACCTTTTTCCCCTCTCTCCTCCTCCCACTTCCCTGTTGCTAACCCTCCATGTGATCTCCATTTCTGTGACTCTGTTCCTGTTCTAGTTGTTTGCTTAGTTTATTTTTGTTTTTGCTTTTTTTCTAGGTTCAGTTGTTAATAGTTGTCAGTTTGTTGTCATTTTACAGTTCATAGTTTTGATATTCTTTTTTTTAGATAAATGTCTTTAACATTTCTTATAATAAGGGCTTGGTGATGATGAACTCTTTTAACTTGACCTTATCTGAGAAGCACTTTATCTGCCCTTTCATTCTAAATGAAAGCTTTGCTGGATAGAGCAATAAGCTGTTTTTGAAAAAGGATATTTAGTTGTATGTGGATGCTTGTCAGAGGATAAATGGTCATCTGTGTCATAATCAACATGCCTGTGGCCCTGTCCCTATTATAGAGATGAAATCACAGGTTGGTATCAGGAGCAAAGTGACAAAATCTGGAGCAGAAAAGGAACCAGGGCTTGAGTAGAGGTAAATATTTACCACAAGGCACACAAGGTATCATATTTGTGACTTGTGGCATGGAATATTAGAAAAAAAGAGAAAATAAAAGAATATACTGTTTAAAAAAGCCAACATTAAGAAGGACTAAACTGAGCAATTCTATGAAATTTTGTAACTACTTGTCTATAATCTTTAAAATTTGTGCTGCAGATAAATGTCATTAAGATGAAGGCAACCTATATTTTGTTACAGTCTTAATGAACTAGTTATTTGAAACATATCAGGGGGGAAATCATATGATGTAAAATGTAAGGATAGAAAGTACTAACCTGTCAGTTTTATCCAATTCTCTGTGGCACTCTCATTTTCATCACAGAATTTAAATCATTATGCCATTTATATTGCTACCATTTTTTAACATTAAAGACATTTTAGCAAATTTTGTGTTCTTTTTTCTATTTTTATTTCCAGTAGAATAGTTGGTTCTGGAAAGTTCCTCGTCCTTGTAGAATACCCCAAAACAATTCATGGGAGGCATCAAACCTAATCATATTTAGTAATACTTGTCAAGCACCCAGGGTGACACAAGATTCATGAATGTATGCTTTTTCTGGGGAAGTTTTTTTTTCTTTGTTAAGGAGTAAAACAGCTGGTGAAAAATGGAGGCATTCTGCAAGCATGACTCAAGCATATTGTGTGAAGATAGCCAAATCATATAATGTTTTTACTATAATGCTGCATTTGCTAAGTAGAGATACGATGTCTACCTAATATTTACAAGATTTAGAATCAGTTTTGTGAACTATATTGTTGTTTCAGGAGTGAATTAATGATTTTAGGAGTGAATTTCTCTGAAAATTCTAAGTGTGGTTTGAATAAATATGAATAGTTTTGCCAATTTGTGGAATTTTTGCTATGTTGCTATTAATAATATTATGTTGGCTCATTCTTTGATAATCATTTAAACTCCAATAACTTTACGTGTCTAATATTTTATGAACCATTCATAGTTATTCTCCTCACATATGAATGAATCCCCCTTTTTTTCTGGGCAAAGGCAGACCCCAGCACAAAATGGTCCCTGGTTAAATATAGGTTTTGGTTTTTCTTCTCAGATAAGAAAAAAAACATGCAATGCTTTAATTCAGTCAGTGTTCCGAACATGGAATTTTGTCATTTTCAAACCCATATCCCCAGAAAACAGCCTTGTTTGTGCCCTCTAGTGGTAAACACATACATTTTAGCAGTTAGAGAAAGCTGACTTTTTTTTTCTTTCGGTGCATAATGATTCAGCATCTAAAGAAATAAATAATGCTACCCCATACTAATATTTAGAGAAAAATCTTATGTAATTCAGCTTGATATATTTTCAAAATGCATCAAAACTATGTATTAAAAATAAAGCCATCATTTAGCTTGAGAAAGATTTTAGATCACAATAGTATATTTCCTCATGCTTTTTATGGTTCATTCGTTCAGCAAAATGCTGTGAGTCTTTGAGGAAAAATAAGCACATTTTCCAAATCCATTTTCTCTTTTTAGAATTCATTTTAGGAAAATTCTTCTAAGTTGTTCCATTAATTCATTACCTGCTTCTTATTTTTGTATTGATGACTATCTAGGAATAACTGCATGGAAAAGTAAACTGTTGTTTAACATAGCAAGAATTGATTCTGATAGAAACTATTCACATAGAATTAGATAGATCCTAGCCCCATGGATCTGCTAGACCAATTCTACTGAATTGACACTCAATTCTTCCTCTTCCTGAAACTGCCACTGCCTTCATCTGAAACATAAATTTTCTTACATGCCCAAAGTTGATAGTTACAGGAATAAACTCTTTATCCAAACCAAGACAACTAGAATCCTCTCCTGGGGTTTTTAAAACTAGAGCCGGGAAAAAGAGTTAATGTATCTCTAGTATTAGGATACCCTGCAACATATGGAAAAGGGCGGTGACCGTGTTAACTGATAGACTTTAGTAAGAGATAGCAAGTCAACGACAGGAAAGTTTTGGTGACATTTATACCCCTGAATTGTACTACTGAGATGCAGCTGTCTGCCCTTTCCATACCCCTATATTTTTTCCTGTTTATCTATCATTGGATTTTGTAATCCCATATATTTTTAAATTTAAGTTTGGTTTCTATTACTTTTTCACCAAACTAATATAATACTACAGGGTACACTGTAAGTTTTTTTTCTCAAGTTTTGTCATAGCCCACTTTATTGATTCACCATTGAGAGAGAAATTGGAGTCAGAGTTTTTGCTAAAGTAGCAGGCAGTAACCCTCACAAAATTATGATGTATTATATATTAATTATAGAGGTTTATCAAGCCCAGTTTCTGATCCTTTACTCCTAATTGGAAGCACTCCTTCTCTTCCTTAAATACCTCCACTATTCCTACTTTCTCACTCTCCCTTATAAGACTATATAATACCAAATTATAAGCAGACTAGAGTTTATTCATAGCAATGTATCACCTCTTCCAGGTATTTTTTTAGACTTTTATGTCTAAAATTGTGGAATGATAAACTTTGTGTTTTTTTCAAGTAATTATGGAAAGTACAGATGTGAAACTATAAAAATCTCTGGGCTGGTTGAGGCTTACTTCTTTTGCTTCTGAAATGATCCAACATTGGACATTGTATCTAGTACATAGAACATTGATAAGTTTTAGTGAAATATAGTAGCAATATTTATTGTGAACCATATACCATGTGGTATATAATCATTTTATTTATAATAAGTTTTAGTTTTTACAATGTTTCAAGGCCTCCATTATTATCTCCATTGTAAATGAGGAAAGTTGCAGAGCTCGACAAAGATAATACAGCTAATAAGAAGCTGAGCTGTTTCCAAATATTTTTACTCTGTCATAGTTTTCCACCAAAGCACCAAACATGGATGAGCTTCTAGGGGTCTTGAGGATTCTGGCCTAAAGCTACCACCTTAAAGTTGATGTTGCTTTAAGATATGTATACAACATAATTTGTGAAAATTTCACTCCACTAAGTTTAATATAAGACAGTTACAGTAGAATAAAACTATTATGCTTATTACATACTCATAGGAGATATGCCATGCTTTCCCATGGCTTGGCTTTTAGCAGACTATCAGGCTGAGAAATTGATGCATGAATTAGTTCTAATAGCTGGCCAGACCTAGCACCCACTTGCTATGGGAAGCTTTGTAGTGTCAAGACTTCCCAGTCTTTCCTCCTATAACTAACTACTTTTGATTGTCTTACTACTCTGCCCAAGTACTCCCTGACTCAGTAAATTAAGACCCTATTCTGGGTTCCTATCCATTCATTCTTACCTAGTATCCTTTTACCTCCTCTTAACAGCAATCAAGTCATCATCCAGTCATCCATGGGACATAGCTCCTGGGACATACCAGCTGATGATGGAGGCAAATTTTCTGGATTAGCAATATAATCTTCTTATTTGTTAATCACTTTACAAAGCATTTAACATATTTTCATCTCTAATCTTCACATGAATTGTACAACATAGGTGGGTTTTTTTTTTTCCATTTTATAAATGAGGGAACTGAAACTCAGAAGTTATATAAGCTTTTGAATTTCTCACAGCTCCAGTGGGAAGAACTAAGATTCACACTCAGGTCTGTTGACCACAGGGACTTGCTATCTTGACAATAGTAACTGCCTCTACCTTCAAAAAAGACCACAGAGGGCATTTGAATGCTTTCCGTAGATGGAGCTCACAGCCAGGTTGTCAAAGGGAATTCATTCCACATACTGGGCAGTAAAAACCATGATTTTTGTCTTGAAAATGTGTATAGTGATGAATAATTAAAAGCACATGGTATTCAGACAGGTTGTGAGTTTTAAATTTGATTGTAGATATTATGGAACAATTACAAAATAAAAATTGAAAAACCAAAGTGTAGTTTAGCTGAGTAAAAACACCATAAGTTACAGTCATTTATGTAAACTTCTTTCCATTTGTGAACAATAACCATGTTTTACAATAATTATACTTCATATAATGATACAAACTATTCTTGGATTTATTACTAAGAATTAGTTTCCATTTAAGTGTGTCTCTCTATTCAGGGACACGTCTGGCATTCTTCTCCTTGTTCCTGCTCTGGCCACTAGAGGGCGGCCTCATGCAATGAGATGCTGAATGGTCTGAGGCCTCACAAAGTACCCAGCCTTCCACTGCTGACCACTCCTGCTGTTGCCACTCTGGCCGTGGTTGGCAGGCATCTAGCTCTCCACTGTTTTTGCCATGTTAACATGTAGGTTCTTTCCTTGATTCCCACATTAAAACTAGCAATGAGAAACTATGTGATGAGGACAGTTTTTGTCTTACCGGGTTTCTTTCTCACCTCAGACTCACTTGCATGTGGCAGTTCACTTTCTACCATAAGGAGTTCTCAATACTTCAGTGTCTGAGTAGACCTGAAAGACAAATCTCATCTTAGCTTAAAGCCAGTTTCCTGTGTCAGCATGTCTTATCCCAGGACTCACACCCTTCATTAACTGATAATGAGACCATCCATTCCTTTCACACAAAGCTTTAAGCCACCTGATGGGTGGTACCTAACAAGACAACAACACCATAAGAAAATATGTGTACAGTTTTCAAGGTCTGTGTTATCAGACTTCAAGGGTACTGATGTGTGATGATTGTGCAATTCATTCACCAAATCAAGATATTTGAGAGTGAATAATGAGCAATAAATAACTGTGTCAGGAGAATAAACAAAAACTAGAAAGTATGCATCTCTCTATAAATTTGGGGTGTTCACAATTCAGAACAAATGGGGTTATACCCAACTTAAGTCCATTTCTTCCTGAGGATGTATCCAGTCTTATCCAGGACACGTCAAGCATATGAACAAATACCTTGGTTGCATATTATTTATTATGATGCAATAATCCAAATTCTAGACATCTATGTGCTCAAATGTCTCTAGAGGATATGACTGCAATTAATTTGTGAAGAAAGAAAATGCTATTTGGTCACAAAATTTGACTTTTAACCTTTTTTAATTATCTTGATTTGGTTGCCAAGAGAGATAGATGTCTGAAATGAGGTTGTTTCAACATAAATTCATTGTGACCATTGGAAAAGCAATTTAAAAATCTAGTTTATTCAAGAATGTTAGACAATGAGTGCTGGGGGAATTATTGTGTGGCTATACAACAACTCAGTGAAGCAATGGCATCATGTTAGCATCCTTTAATTTGTTTTTATCAGGAATAAATCAAATACATATGAGCTACTTGAGAAAATATCATGGAGAAAAATATGTTACTTTTTTTGTTTTTTTCTAACTGGACTCTGTAATTTTCATATTAATACCAGTCATTCTTACTTCAGATTATTTTATGTATTCAGTCTCAGCATTTTTTTTCTTAAAATTAATTTATTTAGCCCTGGCTGATGTGGCTCAGTGGATTGAGTGCTGGCCTGAAAACCAAAGGGTTGCTGGTTTGATTCTCTGTCAGGGCACATGCCTGGGTTGTGGGCCAGGTCCCCAGTCAAGGGGCACTTGAGAGGCAACCACACATTGAGTTTTTCTCCCTCTCTTTCTCCCTCCCTTCCTCTCTGTCTAAAAATCTGTAAATAATTTTTTTAAAACAATTCATTGATTTAATCTGTGTGCTGCTTTAAAGATAAGCTTGCTGCCTATGTTGATTCTAGGAGAACTATTTTTTCCCAGCAGGACCATTCTGGTTGCTATAGTGCTTTTTGCAATTAAAGCTTTTTGAAAAAGAAGGCCCAGTTTCAAAGCAATGCAATGGGTATATTGGAGCTGATTATATTCTGTAGGGTTTTTGTTTGTTTGTTAGGGAGGCAGATTAATTAGTTTTATAGTCATGAGTTCAAACTTGTAATGACACTACCTGAGTTCAGCCTTCAGCTCTGCCTTGGACATGCAGAGCTTAATGTAACCTTGGGCATACTACTTGAACTTTCTGTAACTCAGTTTCCACATCTCTAATGTGGAATAATAATTATGATAGTATCTACTTTATAGGGTTGTTGTGAGGATTGCATGATCTAAAACACATAAAATAATTAAATCAGTGCTTGGAGTCTCATAAGTGCATGATAAATATCAGTTATCAGTGTTTGCATTTCAGATATGAGAAATAAGTTTATTGTTAAGATGTAAATTGATATGGAAAGGAGTGTTAAAACACTATTGTTGGCTAGAGATGTGGGTCATAACATATTTCACTTTTGTAGATCTTACTTCTTTCAGGGAACACAGCTCTGCAAAGCAAATGCATTGAGATATGTAAAGTAAGAGAAAAAGAATTAGAGCCAAAGTCTTATTTAAAATTCCACTGGAATTGAGTTTCAAATTCCATATGTAGAGAAGTACTGTTTATAGACAGTTTTCTAAATATCTTAGATTTTATTATAGAATTTCTGTCCAAAGCCCTAGTATCTTACCCATTTTAATACTCTATATGCTAGTTTTAATAAAAAAAAGAACCAGAAATTTTTAATGAAAACTCTACATATAACTCAGAAAAAGTTTACTTGTATTTGTTTTCCTGCAAACATGCTATTTGTCTATTTGGCTTGTAGAAATTAAATGCTGTTGAGATTTTTTTATGGTTTATTTATTTATTTTTAGAGAGAAGGGAAGGGAGACAGAAAGAAAGGGAGAGAAACATTGATGTGTGGTTACCTCTTGCACACCCCCAACTGAAGATCTGGCCTGCAACCCAGGCATGTGCCCTGACTGGGAACTGGACTGGCAACTCTTTGGTTCACAGGCCGGCAGTCAATCCACTGAGCCATACCATCCAGGGCTGTTGAGATTTTTCATAGTGTAAATGGACTTAGTTTTAGATCAGTGGCTCTATTGAGTCTGGTAGAAGCAAAAAATCTAAGAGAAAAGAATTGTCACTTTTTTTTTAGCTAGTGTGGAAATAGTTCCTAGGAAATTCCTTCTGTGATTTGTTAGTACAGAGAAACTTGGCTTGAGGATTCATTGAAATCATTTGCATTTTAGAATTTAGATATGTCTAGGAAATATTTGTGCCAACAGAAATTTTTTCATTTAATTTAAAAATCCTTATTTTAAACATTTTTGTAAAAAGATAACCACAAATCATAAATTTTGAGTTTTTCCATTTTGGATGCCACTTCAATCATTATTAAGGAACATTCTTTTGAAAAGATTTTATTTATTTATTTAGTTTTAGAGAAAGGGGAAGGGGGGATAAAATGAGGGAGAAAAACATTAATGTGCAAGAGAAACATTGATCACTACTTCTTGACACCCCCAAGTGGGGACCTGGCCAGAACTAGCAAAATTTCACTTTGAAGAAAGATGCCCAACCCACTGAGCTACACCAGACAGGGCATTAAGGAACATTCTTAACTTTATATTGTTGCATTTCAGCATGGTTCCCCAAGAAGCCACTATTAATTAGTCCAACTTGTCATTTGGAAGGAAACTTCTTCACCAGAACACTATGAGTTTGTTCTCACCATTTCTGCACCAAGGTGATTAAGATTGTTAACTGTGTCATGTGCAAAGACACAAATTGTAAAACAGATTAAATAATATTTGATGCCCATAATGACTTTAATTACCTAGTTCCGTGGGAGTATATACGTGTGCCTGTGTGGTGATGCCAGCCACAGGCATTACTTTGCTCTCTACTCTTCTTGACTATCTTGAGGTGGCAGACATATGTATGCATCATTCTCGTGAGCACATTCAGGAAAATTTCACAGATCTGTTCAAGTGATGCTGCCTGGGACCTTCTTTCCTAAACCCTGGGAAGACTAAGGAAGAATGGAAAACAGGACTGAAATAATCCAGAGCTTGTTTAATTCATTGCTTTTGTTTTATGATGCTTCAGATATTTGCTAATTGTGCATCTTTCAAAAAGAAATCAAAGAAAGCATAGTATGTCCATTATGCCATAATAGATAGTCTCATAATAGATAGTAAGGAAGTAGGTAAACAGGTTACTCCCTGTACACATGGTCCAGACTATCCTGTGTTCATGACATGGGTATTAACTTCTACATGGCAGAAATCAGGGAATTCTAAACCAGGTAGCCTATCCAATACTTCTGCATGAAAAACAAAAGCTAAAAACATGCTCTTAATGAGCCCAAATGAAACTGTTCACTAATTAAGTCTGCCTCCTTCAAGTCAATTTTCAGTTAACAGTCAATTTTCAGGTAACAGTTAATTTCAGTTTCAGTTTTCAGTCAAAAATGACGGAACTGTTTGAAATAAATTTTTAAGTCACTGAATTATGATTGATAGACTAAAGAGATTTTTAAGAAATACTACTTTCTTAATTTCCAGTGCCATCTAAGTTTCTTACTTTATACATTATTCTCTGTAGAAGAATAACACATTACCATATGTATAGTCTTCCATAGTCTAGTGTGTATGTATATGTGTATATATATCATATATATATATACATATATACATATATATGCACACACACAATTTCTATTCTATACATCCAGAAGGTATCCAGCCATGTAGTATGAAAAATAGAGACATTTATTGATGAAGGTACAAGATACAAGAAACATTGTACATAGGACAATGATACCTCAGTCCCCTTCAAAGTAAGTACCTTGGGACCTCACACAGTTTTCCCAATTGCCATCAGCTGCCCTGTCATATATTCATGACTGTTATCAAAGTTCTGGAATCTTTTCCCTTTCAAAGGTGATTTTGGTTTTGGGAAAAGTCAGAAACCATAGGACGCCAAATCTGGGCTGTAGGAGCACTGAATCACCTGGGTGATTTGCTATTTCACCAAAAATCTCTGCATGAGATGTGAAGCATGAGCAGGTGCATTGTTGTGATGAAGCTGCGAATCCTGTTACCCATAGCTGTGGCCTTCTGAATCATCCAAATAGTTTCCATGGAGGAATGTTCAAGCTTAATGCATAAATTGGTACAGATTTGTTGCTCTACTTGCTCATTTTTAATGTGACAGCAACACACTACACATACTCAACTACGTCCACTGCTTCCACTGACAGTAAAGTCATCATTGTTCATGCATGCACATTCCAGCACACTCTCCTTGGCTGCCAGGTTACATTGATGTCATGCAAACTATTCTTGTTATATTAACAATAGCTTGACTTTTTCCAGACAGTTCTTGTATATATAAGAAAACTGCCTTGGCAGTAACTAAATTATAGTCTATTTTAGTAAGACTTTGTAAGTCTGAATCATTTTTTACACCTTAAAGTGTAAATGAACTTTTCTATACACATTTGATTACTCAGGAGAAATAATTCCAAACTGTTTATGTTACTCTAAATTTTATATAATAAATTGGACAAAGAGCTATTCGGAATAGTTTGGCAGACTAAAAGTAGTGCACAAATATCAGAAATAAAATAATTATTTTAAAATGACACTCCCATTAAAATATTATAGTGCCATGCTTATAGAAAATTGTTGAAGAAAATAAATGTGTTGAGGGTTGAAGATAATGGTCAACAATTAATTTCAATGTAATTGGAGGACATAGAATTGGAAAGGCCTTCTCTTTGATGGTTTTGAATGCATATATTTCAAATCTCTCTCCTGGCTATGTGTTCAGGGGTAAATGCAACTGCTCAAATGGAAGTTTATTTAGGTAACAAACCAAGCTTTTCCAACAGTTCCACAAAATGTTTCATTGCTCACTTTTAGATTTAAATAAAGCTAAGTTATGTTATCCTTTGTTAAAAAAAAAAAACCCTCTTCAGAGACGGAAACCTGTTTATATCTTTTAAATAGAGAAGTCCTAGAGCCTGTGTATCTATTGGGTTGGCCAAAAAGTCTGTTTAGTTTTTTCTGTAAAATAAAGGACATGTTTCATTTCCACCTATAACTTTATTGATTTGGATATTTTAAGTATGTCATCTGTATCCTGCATGTTATAATGTTGATTATTCTCAATTAATAATGAAGTTGATCACTATCAATTTTAACTGGCCTACCTGACTGTGGAGCATCATCCAGCCAGAAATCTCTAGCATGTAACTTTTGACATATTCTATCAGTCACAGCACTTTCCCCACACATTGCACAATTCTTTTTAGTGTATGTGTTTCAGTTGCATTTTAACGTTTCTTGAAATAATACAGAATAATATGCTGAAAATGTTCTGTATTTTCCTCTATCTTCAATTAAAATTGCCACACAAATATTCACCAATTTTTTAATGCATGCTGATATGACAGCTGTCACAATACAATCTAGCAAAATTGTTTTGAATGAAGTTTAAGACAATTAAGAGCTACTAGAGTCATCTTACAGGAAAAAACCAAACAAACTTTTTGGCCAACCCAATACATCTGTCACAGCTTCTTTGATTTGGACCTCAGACTGAGTTAATCAGCCTTCTAATTTAATAGTCTACATTAAAAATTGTTTTAATAAGGTCATCTATCTATCTAATATATCTGATATGTATGTCTATCATCTAACTTATCTAATCTACCTATCATCTATCTACCCATTGTTATCTTCTGCTAATATACACATTCAATGTTCTTAAATACACCAATATGTAATGTTTTGTGTGTGCATTTTAAATTTATAAAGTAGAATTCTGTTATATATTTTTGTACTTTTTTCTCTCAATGTCCTGTGTTTAATACCTTGTCACTTTGCATCTCTCTGCTGCCTGCTATTCTAAAGTGGGCTTCGATTATACAGTGATCCCTCACCTATCACAGAAGTTATGTTCCAGAGACCCCCACAATAGGTGAAAGTCCACAAAGTAGAGTCATTATATTTATTTTATTATTTATATATTTTTAAGGCTTTGTAAACCCTTCCCACACTCCTATAAACCTCCCTCTTATTAACATTTCCCATAGTCTTATAAACACTTCATATGCTCTTAAACACTTTCTACACTCTTAAACCTATGTAATTTTAGCAACATATAAAATTCTATATGGATACTCACCAGTGAAGTACACTACAACTTGAATGATGAAGATCATGAATTATGTAGCTGTGCAGTACTGATGGTGATGAAGGTGATGACGATGAGATGAATGTACTGCACAGCCAAGAAGAGCGTTGCAGCTCTTCTGAAGGCATGACTTAATTAGGCGTTTCATCAGGTGGTGCAGGATCTTCATCCTGGGCCATAACTTCTATTCCTGCTAAAGGTGTAGGTGTAACTGGTCTCTTCATCTGAGTGATGAACATAGTTATGGGGAGTTGCTGACACTGCTTTTTATCCACAGAGGCAACTTCTCCATGAAGAGAAACACTCTTGAGTACAAATCATCTCTGAAATTTGTCAAACCAGCCCTTGCTAGCACTGAATGGGGTTGGTCTGGTGGGAGAATCACTCGATGGTCCTGCTTTTGCATCATTGTCCTCGTCTTCATCCTCATCATTGTCGTGAATGTCCATGATTTCCACAAAGATATCATAAAGTTTCTTGACCTTTGTCCAGATGGTGTTGGTATCCAGCAAGATATTCTTCTTCATGCAGTCATTTATCCACAGCGCCAATGCAGACTCCATCCTTACAATGGCCGTATTGCAGGAAGTCACCACCCTCTGCAGTCTTGTTAAAAGTTATTGTTGCTTTAGACCTAATATTCTTCTAATCTTTCTTTATGTACCAAACAGGAGATTCGTTGATCCCATAATGGCAGCCTATAGCTGCGTAGCTTTTGCCTTCCTTTAACATGTTGAGAAGTTTCACCTTTTCTTTGATGGTAAGCGTATCCCTCTGGCACTTGGGTTCACCACCAGAAGCTTTAGAAGGCGCAGAACATTTGGGTGGCATTGTAGGGCTTGAAATAAATTAAAACTTTTATGAAAATTTCACAAAAACAACACTGCAGAGCAACACTATGAGCAGCAGATGTCGATGTGAAGTGGACGAGGAGAGATACTGAAGTATGGGCACAGTGCAGGAGAGCAAACGGACGATGCTACAGTCACTGAGCCAATCAGTGCCCAGGATAGATAACACAGTGCTGTGGTTGGTCACCTTCCATTCCATCAGCCAATAGTGTGCCGTGTACAATCTCACATTGGCAAACTTGCACAAATGGTAATAGTGTACTGCATTTCCATTGTGTGCAGTACAGTATTCATCTGCTGATGAAATACATACTGTATTTTATTTCAATTTAATATTCTTTTAATATGTTTGAATTAACATTTTTTATATTGTTTTAAAAGTTTTAGGCAAAAAATATTAAAATCATAAATATTATATAAATATCTATATACCACAAAATCCCGTGATATAGCAAAAACTCTGTGATTCAGAATTAGATATATTTTCAAAAAATACCCACAATGCAGTGAAGCCACAGTAAGTGAACCATGATATAGTGAAGGATGACTGTATTCTACTAGTTTATCTCCAAGTCCCCATTACCACATAAAAGAACATGGTAAACAATTCCGTTCATGTCTCTATTAAATTTGGGAAAATATGTCTATATTCTCACAAATACCCAGGAGTAAGATTGCTGTATCTTAAGGCAAACAAATTCTTAATTTCAAAAATCCTGCCAATTTGATTTCCAGAATAGATATGCTACTTTATATCCACACATACATAAGAGTTCTTTATTTTAGTCTTTTCTTTATTTTTATTTTTTTATTGATTATGCTATTACAGTTGTCCCATTTTCGCCCTTCCCTCCCGTCCACCCTGCCCACCCTCTCCCACCCACATTCTCCCCTTTAGTTCATGTCCATGTGTCATAAGTTCTTTAGCTTCTACATTTTCCATACTATTATTGTCCTCCCCCTGTCTATTTTCTACCTATTGTCTATGCTACTTATTCTCTATATCTTTTCCCCCTCTCTCCTCCTCCCCCTTCCCTGTTGTTAACCCTCTATGTGATCTCCATTTCTGTGGATCTGTTCCTGTTCTAGTTGTTTGCTTAGTTTGCTTTTTTTTAGGTATGGTTGTTACTAACTGTGAATTTGAAGTCTTTTTTTACTGTTCATATTTTTAATCTTCATTTTCTTAGGTAAGTCCCTTTAACATTTCATATAATAAGGGCTTGGTAACGATGAACTCCTTTAACTTGGCCTTATCTGAGAAGCAGTTTATCTGCCCTTCCATTCTAAATGATAGATTTGCTGGATAGAGCAATCTGGGGTGTAGGCCCTTGCCTTTTAGGACTTGGAATACTTCTTTCCATCCCCTTCTTGCCGGCAAGGTCTCTTTCGAGAAATCAGCTGACATTCTGATGGGAACTCCTTTGTAGGTAACTGTCCCCTTATCTCTTGCTGCTTTTCGGATTCTCTCCTTCATATTTACCTTGGCTAATGTAATTATGATGTGCCTTGGTGTATTCCTCCTTGGGTCCAACCTCTTTGGGACTCTCTGAGCTTCCTGGACTTCCTGGAAGTCTATTTCCCTTGCCAGATTGGGGAAGTTCTTTATTATTTGTTGAAATAACTTTTCCACTTGTTGTTTTCCCTCTTCCCCTTCTGGTACCCCTATAATTCAGATGTTGGAA